>WUQG02414696.1:0-15863 GCA_011317285.2 Androctonus mauritanicus | reverse complement strand
AATGATCGAGATTCACGATAAGAAACAGTTCGACTTGTATAATTCCTTAATGTAAACCATTAAATTCAATTAATTCCTGTTAATGTACTTCTAGCATTGAAGAGGAAAGGTAATCTATAATTACATGGCGTTAATTACTCGCACAGATGTAAATAACCACCCCGCACATTATGGTTTGTCGGAGATGTGGTCTGTAAGTGAAAGACACACTTAACTTCCCCCCTTTTGAAAAATAAGGTCAAAACCACAACAATTGACATCTTTAATGTGGAAAATTAAAGAGAAACTTTAAAAGATCGGAAGAAAACAATCCCGCGTTATCGTTCCCTGGATTTTTTTTTTATTGCATATTTTAAACGGGGTTAAATGTTCTAGAAAAATCTTACAAGTCGGACTTTGATATCGACGATCATGTTAAGTTTATCAATCAGCGATCAGTTAATAAAATTCTGTTTATTTCGATGGTAACATTATAGGTCTGTATGACAGATATTCAAAACACGATCCGTTAACATATGTGTGTATGTGTGTGTGTGTTTTTTAAAGCTTTTCCGTCAATCGAACCAATTAGAAAGCTTTATTTTCAATAACCGAAACGTGACGTAACGATTAACACGCGTGGATTTTCTACAAAAATCTGATTCTTAATTTACTTCTGTGTCATTTTACAGACCTATTCGAAGATCAGAATTTTCCTATAACAGAGCAATTGCGAAAAGATCGGTAAGTAGATTCAAGTCTTTTTCTTTCCTTCTCTCTCGCTCTCTCTCTCTCTCTCTTTTTTTTAATGGAAAATAATACTCATTTTCTAATTACTGTTTTGACTATAAAAAAAGAAAAAAAAATTGAAAAATCCAACTGTGCATCTTTTGTTAGGATTCCGTGTCTTCCCCACTCTTCTCCGGATAAAGTTTGCCTTACTGCTTAAGAGAGATTTTTGATTCTAATTACTTTAATGGAAAAAGTCAATTTTATTTTAGATACTAATAAATGTACGTTGTTAAAAAATATACACTAGAAAATTGATGGAAATAAACCACTTGATATAAAAATTTGCGTTAAAAGTATATTACGAAATGTCTCTGATTAAATGATCCACTCACTTAAACAACGAAAAGTTGGATTTTTTTTTCTCCCCCGTTCCCTTTTCTTTCTTTATTTTTTTCTTTCTCGCAACATCTTTTATACAGTTGTAAGTTGCTTAACACGCGTTAAATTTGGCTTTAGATCCGGAGACATTATGCAAAGCGTAAAAAGCTTTAGAGCAATTTCAGGCTCGAATTTAAAGAATGGACGAGTTACATCAGAGCGAATGAATTAGTTTTCAGATTCAATACGATGTCATTCTGCTTAGATTTTTACGATCAGAACGAAAATTTTTAAGTAATAGCAAGTTTCACGTATGAAGATCCTTAAACTACGCAAGTAGTTTGATTTTTCTAAACTGTTTTTGAGGGCAGAAAATTGGATTGTCTCAGAGCTGATCTGCCGTATAATATACGCTAAATGCGGCTTATATATGGGAACATATTACGCGATAATCCTTTTAGCATCATTGCACGGCTACAGGCTCGAATTTAAGGCACATCTGTAGAGTTTCGGTGAGGATACGGCAAATTAAGGATCCAACACGCTGCTGTTCTGATTATTAAAAAAAAAAAAAAAAAATCAGTACTGCGTACTGGGTTTTTAAGCGGTGGGTTTAAGAAATTTTAACTTTAATATTCTTCTACGTGTACCCACAGTGTTTATTGGCCTCGCTCGTTTCATGGCCCATTCGCCATATTACAATAATATAGAATAAATGCCGCGGAAAATAGAATTATGCGTGTTTATCTAACAATAACATTTATATAATATAATCGGCAACTTAACGGCCACGAAAAGATCGGCTCCGATATTCGCGTTTTAAATGCAAATTTTCGATAATTATCTATCCGGAGAGAGTGGTCCCTTTTACTGTTTCGATACCAGTCACGAAACCCGCTAAGTGAGGCATAAAAGAGCAGTTTTAAATTTTACCTTTAGGGATTCTAATTTAAAAAAAAAAAAAAAAAGAAATCTTATTGCTTGTTTTATAGAATATCGCCTTTCGTTACGATACCAGTTTAATGCGATGTTTGTTTGTCGAAATCTGATAGAAGCATTAAAATACACGTTCATAAAAACGACACGGCCCTCTTTTCACGCAACGGGTTCCAGCCAGTCACGTGATCCGAAAAAATGAAGATAACTATTCAATATAGATCAGTGTAACGGACGAAACGTCACATGTCGGATTTTATAACAACGTAAACATCTCTCGGTTTTAACTCGTTCAAATTAAATTACTACGGAGTAAATAAAATTCCAATAAAAAAAAATTATTTAAGAAACAATTGCTGTTTAATAATTTTTTTTCTTTTTTTGCCGCTAGGGTGTTTAGTTCAAAAAAAAAAATTCGAATTGGAATATTCCCACCAGGAGGGTTTCTATCGTTTAACGGCGTGAAGAGGGAAGGAGTCAAAAATAAATCTCGCGCAGTTAAAAAAGGTGCACGAAAAGAATAAAAAGAAAAGGTTGTTACTTTTTCCCTAAATCGCCGTCAATAAATCCTGTGGGGGGAGAGGTGATCATAATTAAAAGGCGATTGCCGTCCAATTAGGCCTAGTTGTTGCTGCTGCGGCTTTGCATCGATTCGTAGTTTCGTCGGCAGCGACTCTTTTATCTGTCAACTCATCGTCTGCTTTTTTTCTATCTCTCTTCAGCCTTTCTCTCCTGTTTACGGCGCCTAATTCTTTTAGACGGCAGTAAACGACCTTCCGTTAAGCCGACGATTAACTGAGCTGAGATTTGTGATCTCTATTAAGATGTTTAAAGAGACACAGGTCTTTAGAGATGACATCCCACCACGTGGTTCTTTAGCCGCTTCGTTTTTTGCATGCTTTTTTAAAGAGTAATAGCAGTTAATCGATGCTACTGTGGTGTGTGTGTATGTGCTTTTTTTCGCTCCATTTCGCGGGATATTCCCTCTTTATTGAGTTTAATGGACTTTCTGGATGTGGATAATAACGCATGTTACGATCGCGTTGTGAATTTACCTATCAAGAATCGGGAAAATGCGTGTAAAGACACATTTTTTTCGGGAACACCCACAACGAAACTGGAATCAACTGGCGAAAATTTCTATTAAAACTAAATTCTCTCATAAGAATTTGGTTTTGAAATAAAATTTTTTATAAAAACAGCAACTTAATTCATAGAAAAATGCATATCAGAATGAAAACTTTCGTAAATATCCGTTTTATATGATATCCTTCATAAACCTAAAACTCCTTCCAACAGCATCACTTTACATTATAATTTTAATACACAAAGTGTTATTTAACTATTGTTACTGATAATCAAAAGAGCAAATCAAATAATTTTTGCAAGTAATAGCAGTTTATTTATTCAGGAAAAATTATAGACAATGAAAGTGAAAGTTTACAGATGAAAATCGCCATTAAAAATGTATTACAGTATGTGGTTTATTCCTCTTAGGGAAAAGTAACACATAAGAGCTTATTCTCTCTATAGAAACATAAATTTACTTTAGAAAAATGAGTGCTATCAGATGCAAATCCCTATTAAAAACATATTCTGCACGGTTTATTTCTTTATAAATAAAAAAAAAATGATTTTTTCTTCAGGAAGATTCTCAAGAACCAGTGCTTACAAGTGGAAATCTATTAGAAAGGGTTTGTAACGGTTTATATACTTCTAGTAGAAAGTGAGGAAGTACTTTTACAATAGAGATGTAACAGTACGTATAAGATAACTTATATATTCCTGAAGGAGTATTTTACAATAGAGAAAGAGAGGATTTGAAGGTTTCATTCTCCAGAAAAAACATGTAAAGCTATTCCTTATGAAATTCATATCCGCGTTCCGTAAACGACCCTCCCTATATCACGTAGACCCGAGGATAAAATCCCATCCTAAGTTTCTATTATCATACGATAACTAAAAATTATTATTATTTTTATTATTATTAGAAATCAGAACGGTTTAAATACGATATGGTTGCCCTAAAATATAAATCGCGGTTTAAGGGATTGAAGTCGTAAGAGAAATAAGTCGTTTAAACAATATTTAAACAGCAATTTTACAACAAAACTTCCGAGCTCTTCAAACTTGCATTTGTAAGCAGAACTCGAATCGTTAGGGATGATCAAACCTTTAACACGTCATCATGTCCATAAACACTCGATTCCGCCTGGATGCTCGGCCTAAAGTTATTTTAAACTAAGCATAACCTATTAACGCTTTAAATTCAATTCGCGATATCGATTCGGTGAGGGAATTTTTACTTTACAGGAGTGTAATATTCAATTATTACGTTCAGCAATATAACTGCGAGCTTGTACCATCAACGAACCCGAAGCACCGTTCTTTATTTTACAATCTTGACCTATGGGCATGATCAGCAGCCGGTTTTAAAGTCAGCTTAAACTAGGATCTTTTAAGGATTTCTTAAAATCTACCGGAGGCATCGCATACTGTAAGAATGCTTTTGTATCTATATACGTATATATATATACATATATATATCTTCCACCATATCAGATACCACGCAATCAACGCCATCCAATCACGCACTTGGCCGATCACGATTGTTTTGCTGTCCATTAAGCGGATTGAAGGTTGTTTGCATGTCCCTCCGACTGGCGACCACGTGACCAGAGGACAGATTCTTAAGCCTTGCGTGGAAGTCAGAAACGACACGAAAGGACCCTATTTTACTTTTCTCGGGACATTTTTTTATATATTCGTATATACGTGAATACTTTGCAAGCCCCCGCGCGTTACGGTTTCTACGAATCGCACAATAAGGTCAATGGCCTGCAAGCAATCTGTAACGAGATATTATGTATGCATATATTGTTATCAGGTTCGTAAATGAATTCTATACTTGTTGCTTATTGATTAAAAATTGTATAAAAATGCGATATATGATCGCTCCGAGGCATATTGACTTTTTGTGACATTGGTAGAGACCTCTTTGTGTTTCTATGCCGAAAAAATGCGATAATTAGTTATTGCAAATCACGATTTTGGCTTGCTGTCGATAAATAATATTTATGGAAACGTTTTAAGTACGATTAAAAGGTGTTAATTCGATGTCAGGAGTAAATATAATATCTATCTCTTATGTGAATCGAACCTAACAACATTAGAAGATAATCGAACACATAGCCACCCCGATGACTTATTAGAGTTATTAGAACCATCCCTTCTAATAGGCCCTTTATCTACTTAGTTTTTGAAGGGATCGCTTAATCTTAATCTGTATCTAATCCCACTAAATCTCGTTACGTCACTATTTGCACTAAGTTCATGTTTTAGCGTCTAGTATCAGAAAGTTCTCGAGATTTGAAACTTTTTGATTTTATCGAAACAAAACTTTCAAACAAATGAAAAATTTATAAAAATGGCACGAGTTACTTTTAAAATAGTATAGAAAAATGATATTTTCACTTAGAATGTATTCATAACTGCGAGAATGTGTTTGGACCACTTGCTGGTTAATATTAACTGTGTATCTTCAAAAGTAATGAAGTTAAATATTTTGGGTCGCATTTCGACAGCAGTTAATCCATATTTTTAATAAAAACTTTTGCGTGTGGTTTCTAATTTACTCGAAATATCATATTTAGACGCAAAATATGCTTCAGTAAAATCCGCATTAAGCAGGTATTTCGGCTGAGAAAAAAGCTTTGTTATACGTTGCTAAACCGTAAATTTGTTGTTTTTCGTAACTCTAACTCAATACACGCAAACAATAAGCGACTTTTTTTTTCATTCCCAAACAAACTAGATTAAAAGAGAAAAAAAGAATAGGAAGTTCGTTCGAATAAAGCTGAAAATACGAAATCATCATCTTAGTGCACAAAGAGTCCAATAGATTTGGCCAATACAACTGTGCGTGTGTATTCAATGACTATCTTTAGATAGAAGCTGACGGTTTAGGTATGGCGTGCTGTGTAAACACATTATGTAGAGTCATGGTATTGACCAGTTGCTCTGACTCTATGTAATGCTTTAGGGGAAGGACGACAGGGGCGCTGCAAACAGGAAGGATATTTAAATACTGCCATCCTGCTGGAAATATATGCATTTGATCTCCCTTTATCCTGTTTGTGTTTGGAAATAGGCAAAAGGCTAATTCCGTGGCCAATCACTTTAGTCTATAAAATTCACACTTTTTAACGCTCCTTTAATGGAGCCTCATATCGGCTTTGTTGTAAGTGAATATACAACGTCGAATACATTAACCATAAATCGACTTTTCGCTTATTATTCATAATTTTCGCGCTCTATATTGGATATCTGTACCGTTTTAATAAAATATTTTTACAGATTTATTAGTTTAAATAGACATTTTTGAGTTGGGAGCGCAAACCGCGACTAATTAAAACAAATTTTTGCGTGGCGTGAGATAATTTTTTTTTTTTCGTAGCGAGTGATGAAAGCTTTAGAAGAACCGGAAGAAAGTTCCTATTTTTGCCAATTTAAACTCGAAACAAAGGCTTTCGACACATAAAGGGCATAATGTAAATTTAGAAATTGTTCAAAATGGAGCAATCTTTCCCCAGTGGAAGTTTTTTGTCCTTTATCAGCTAACTTTTTCTAGTTGGAGTTCGAAATTGTTATCCGGATCCCGTAAAAAATCGGTTATGCAACCGAAATACTCAGCATGGAAGCAAACCGATGTAAAATTTTGTTCTAAATTGCAAGAGGAAAAAAGTACACAAGATCGGTTTATATAATTGAGCCGTGAGTGTACATAATTTGAATGCCAACAAGCTGAACAAATAGAAGCTTAAATAATACGACAGAGTTAAATTGAAGTAAAATACAGTATTCGTTTGAGCTCAAATCGAGGAAAATGGCTTCTTAAAGAGCGCCGTTTCTTAATGTCATCGATAAGAAGTGATGAAAAAAAAATCTGAACGGTTGTAAGTAATAGACATTTTCTTCGTACTCTACGGGCATTTAAAATATGGAAAGCGGTTTCATTTCTATTTGATGCATACTTTCAACAGGTAGCGTAACCTTGCCGATTTTGCCGATAACGGGTTTCCACGCGTCACGTGACCGACGACATCACGTGGTCGTCACAGAAGGGGAAAGGCACAAAGACAGAAGTAAAACTACTTAGTGACTCGGCGCACGACTCAAGGATTCATTTTACAGTCACGTCAGATAATAATTAATTCTGTGGTTAATTGCTAATCAATCCACTATCACCATAGCAACGAAACAGGCACAACAGTGAATTCATGCTTCAGTTACAATGCTGTGGATAACTGGGAAAACTTGGCGAACCGGCTAGAAACGGACTAACTTATTCGCCTTACTCGCATGCCCAAAAACGATAATAATAAGAAGAACAGTACCGAAAACTGTTACGGAAGCCGCATAGATATTTAATGAACGCGTGGCGATTTATTGCGTCCATAAAAAAAAAAAAAATAATAATAATTTCCCGAAGAAATGTTTTAATCGTCGTTAAAGAGAATAGAATTAGCTTAATTAGAGAACTTAAATTCGTTTGCCGGTCTAAAAAGCGATCTCGACCGTTCCAAATCAGTCCGTATTGATTGATTTCGTCGGTTTACATCACGACGTGACACTGTGACCCGTGTCACGACCGCTATACTCACTCGCTCACATGATCGAACAGAATTTAAAAATAAAAAAAAAAATAAATAAATGCGCATAGTTTGGCACGCTTAAAAGTCATAAATTTTCCGAATTGACCTGTCTTAAACGAATTTCTCAATTCGCTAACACGTCCAAAACTTCGTACAGTAGTCTGGCTATTGCTAATAAAGCCTATTAAACACACGTTCAGCGCTCGGGAGAGAGCTGCAGAGGACACTAATACTGTTACACGATAAAGTAGAAACATCAAAAAATCCCTTTAGAAAAGTAAAAACTAAAAAAAAAATTCGCGTACGATAATATCTAATATTCAAAATTTCTTGTTTAATAAGCGATGCAATCGAGACAAACGTTAAAACAAACGGTTCAAAAATTGTTAAAAAAAAAAAAAAACTCGCTGGGGGTTTATCGCTAAGGAAAAACCTATACCGCATCTCCTAACGAAAATATGCGAGAAGTACACTATTATATTTCTCCTAAATCTTGATAATTTGGAGGGAAAAGCAATTTCATTCACGTCGCTTGTCAAAATGAAGCATCACTAACATTACGGAGGGTTCGGATATTATAAAAAAAAAAAGGAGAGAGTAACGTAAATTGAATGTTTATCTGCTTTTTACAAGTATGGCGAGAGAGCGGCTTTTTATTATTTGACAAGTGCCGAATTTTCCAGTTCCGTGCGCGGAAACGACTCGGAAAAGCAGTAGTGGGTGGAAACGTAAAGATATTCCCGAGTGTCTACTAAACTTATTTCGTTGATTGATTTTTAAAGAGAGTACTTTTTTGGTTCTCTCTCTCTCTCTCTCTCTCTTTCCTCTTTTTTTCCCTACTTGTTCCCCCGCTTCCATTTCGGAACAGGTGACAGCAGGGAATACTAAATTATCTTAACAATGACTAATCTATCTTACTTGAAATGAAACAGATCGTTGTTAAAGCGCCTATTTTTCTCTATTGTAAGCATATCGAGAATCATTCTGGAAATGCTGATTGCGCCAAGATGGTGGTAGAATAGTAATGTACTTATTATGTAGACTACTTGGTTGCTAGGATTACCGTCTTGATTCTTACCTTCTATCTTAGCTGTTTAAAGGAAAATTCCCATTTAAGAAACGTAACCGAGCGAATTTAGTCGAAGAAAATTTTGTGCGTAAAGTTGTTAACTTATACAGTTTTGCCGATAATTCTAAGTTTGTATTACTTGACTGAAAAGTCAATTTAGTCAAAAAACGTGAAGGGATGAATTTTTATTGTATACAGAATATATATATGGATATTGATGCCGATACATAAATATAATAATTTAATAACAAGATTAATTATATACCACTTCTATTTTCCTATCCTGCCATCCAAAATCCCCATTGGAAGCTAACTGCTTCGAGGTCTTTGCCATGAGAATCGCTTTGAAATCCAGCTTTTAGGAGCTTAGACACTTAGAATATGGTGTGAGTTCGTGTACACAAACGTATGTAAATGAGGTCCATAAACGTTACAGTTTGTCGTACAAATAGTTAAACAGCAACTGTCAAACCCATGCGACGTCCATCCAATGCCACAAACCAGATCGACATTGACTGCAGGCAAAATTATGCTTGTTGTGTTGAATGCCGAATAGAATAGCGAAAACTCTGTTCTATCGAAAGACCAAAGATTCATAACAACTCAACTCACAGATTCGACATATATATCGCCGTTTATAATGGTTGAAACGTTCTCTATCGCGGAGAGAATCCCATTCAACTGCTTACACGGCAAAATTCTATCCACAAATGGAAGATTTTCCAGCAGTTTAACAGTAAAATTAATGCGCGATCTAAATACCCAGTATATTAATTAAACTCTTACGAGTTGTTAAAAAATTCGCGCTATGCTATCAATTAAAAAAAATCACAATTTTTCCTAACTTATTTAAGAAACTCGCATTTTTTTTAATATAAAAGTATCGGAAATGCCATTATATAATTGTTAACTTAACATATTCGTGCGTAAGATGGAAGAATAGAAAAATAATCTTTAAAAAAATCATCATGCTTAGTATCAATCAACTAAGTAAGCTTAGTAGACCCAAAGGAATAAGAATCATCGCTTACATCAGTCATATCGTATTATTTCTTCACAGGCAATCTCCATATCACCAATTTTTACAAGTTTGTATTGATGGAAAATCAATAATCATAATACTAATTAAATTCATATATTATTCATCTCCACTACTGCTATTATTTTTTTTAATTGTATCAGATTGTATCACAACCGCCATTCCACTTCTTTTTTTTTTTTAAGTCGAGTAAAAAGTACAGATTCCCACCTTATCTTTCTGATATATATATTTATAAATTATGCAGATACACACTTCTATTTTACATACTACCTTTTTCCTTTAAGCATATTTATGGTATTAAATGACGATACTTCATTTTTATTCTTGCAAATATATTTTAACTTTTCTAGGAATACGCCAAGTTTGTTCTAAGAAAAACGTATTAAAAAATAAACTCTTAACGTGGAGGGGAATATGTTAAAAATCTACCTGATTTTTTTTTTCTCTCTCTTCTTTTCCTGCAATCGTTTCAATACAAAGCGTCTTATTAATCTACCATTAGCAATAAATTCAAAAATATCATTCGTAGTATTATTATTTTTTTTTTTATTTTTACTGTTAACTCATGTGCGCTTTTATATATATATATACATACACTGCACTTTTTTCTGGAAATTTTTCCTCGAAGCGATCGTGATCACGAACTCAATAAACCAAGAAACGTTCGCTTCTTTCTACCTTATCAAAAATTTGTATTCTACTTCATTATATCACTCTAATCGACGTTATATTAAGAATAGACTTAGCGTGCTTTCCTAATATTATTATGATTCGCGTGATGCGTATCGTACCTATTTGCAAACAAAATAGGTTCAGATAGGACCCCATATTCTATATAACGCATTAGGTCGATACAAATAGTTATGGGTCTAATTTAATCTATTTTTTTTCGATAGCAGTTTTGGGATTGAAGCAGCACTCCTCCGAAAGTTTTTCGTTGCGCGCCGAAACTTTCGAAGTTGTTGTGCCACCGCGCCGGACCTAAAATTGCATCCAATAACAGATTAATATATTTTTTTAATTGTTTAACGATATAATCTCGTTACCAGTATCGATTTTTGGATTTATTTCTAACATTAAGGATGTCTTCGGTGGTTTAAAGTTGGTTACTGTTAGTCCTCGTTTATTTCTATTCTCCACCTGCCTGTACATCTTGGTACAAATGGCGCGGTGGTTGTTTGTACGCGGAGGTCAATAACTCCACATCAAACAAAAGAACAGCTCGGTAAATGTTGATGTTACCTGTCACTTATGCCTGTTTGCATTTTTTTAATATTTAAGAATTGACCAATTATCCGATTTAATCCCGTACAAGTACTAATATCGGTTGATATCACGATATTGCCACGTTTTCTAAGCAATTTACTGTGAAACGAGGGGAAGTCAGTTTATTCAGCAGGCAACCATCTGTTATGAATCAACAGTTATTCTAAGAACACGCAAAGTGGTAGGAACTTGCGTTTCTCAGAATGTCTACGGAAAGTAATGGTAGAATGCAGTGTACACCGATCGTACCACCTGGATTGTTAGACGAAACATGGAGAATTTTTATCATCTACTGTGCGGAAAAATAGTATAATTCTGTCATAAACTCTTAAGTGGTTTCCTCTCTTTTGGATCGAAGCGCATAAATTATCCCTTCATGGAAATTTAAAAAAAAATCAACCTGATTTTTTTTATTTTCCCTTTTTTTTACTGTTCTTGTAACAATCGAGAAAACTGTTTTAGTTGTTTGTTATTGTCATTATATTCAAGAATCGAAAGAGATTTTGCTTTTATTATTGTTGTTGTTATTATTATTAGTAAAGTTATATTTTGACTGGAAGTTGCGAAATTAGACGAGGCGGAACTTGACAAAAATGGTGGTCCTGGCTTTTAGAGTTATGGGCGGTACAAGTAAAACTGCACTCTGTACCTCGTTTAATGGTCTGCGCATTTTCCTGAACTTTCCACCAACTAGGACAGGATGTGAGTCGGTTAAACAGCTGGTACAGAGGTTCGTAGAAAAGCCTCGCTTTTCTATGCCTCGTTCTCTCTCTCTCTCTTCTATGCTGGATGGTGGCGAGTGCGATAGGGGGGTGGATTTTCGTGAAAAGAAAGTTCACTGCGCTCTAGCTTAGTTGCGTGTGCGATGCGAAGGACTGCTAAGGCTCAGCATTGTCCTTCATCTATGTCGCAGCCGCTTGCGTGTGCTGTTTACACAATTAGATGTTTTTTTTTTTTTTCCTTCTTCTTTCTGTAAATTCTATACGTGTATGGTCTATCTATATATAAATGTGTGTGTATATGAGCGTGTGTATGTGTGTATATATAGATCGAATTCTTTTCTTGTAAATTCAGCTTTATACTTACTTATTCTCAACTTTTAGAATGTTACAACGCTGTCGCAAATTTGTGTTTTCGATTTAATGAAGCCGACGTTAATTAACATATTTGGTCAGTTAGAAATATTGATTATGCTCCCTGTCAATTGGCTCCTGGGTCTATATTTAAAATAATTATACAATGATAGTTCACTAATAGAGATCTGCCAGCTTAAAATAAGTGACAGATTATCTATATTTATCAAATATAGGTCTATATATATAGAATTGGTTTATATATAATCCCATAGGAGTATTCTTATTCGAGTCAGAATGAGTAAAGTTATAATTTTATTTAGATTTTTGAAATCATTTTTATAACGTTAGAAATATTTTTTGTATAGGAAATAGTAAATCAACTAGAAAATTGATAAAGTCAATTAAACAATAGCCCAAATCTAGCCGAATAAAAAAAAAGTAGATGGAGCCACCTTAATCCGAATTTATGTAATCGTTGATATCAGTTTAATTCGAATTACTTACGCTAGGGATTATTTTGGCTATATTTCGGTTATTTGATTGTTTTTCGTACATTTTTTGGCAATTTGTTTTAGCGAAATGTTTTAAGTCATTAAAATGCTGCGGATGTAGGAAATTTCCTAACTCCCGCTGGTTTAGCAAGAAGTAATTTATTGCATAAGCCCGTTGGCGCGTATGCAATCTTGATCTGGTAATTCCGACCAACTGTTAAACACCTGACGAAGATGAAGCAAACATTTAGGTAGAAAATTCCATTTGGAAGGCAAACGAGCTAGAGAAAGATTCGAATCCCACTTAATCTGAGATCCAGTTGCTAATATTGACTCAAGTCAACAAATCCAATTTTCGTCCGAACGATTAATTAGTTAAGAAGGGGTAGAAAACGAAAATATTGTTAGCGATTAGGGGCGGGTTTATGACACTTTTTCGCGCCGTTTTTCTCCCATCGACAATTGAATTCTTTCATCTTAACTGATTGATTCACAGCCTCAATTAAGCGGCTGCGTTGGAAGCGAATTAATTTCCTCTTTCTCTCTCTCTCTCTCTCTCGCTCTCTCTCTCTTTCTCTCGCTCTCTCTCTCTCTCTCTCTCTCTCACTCGGTGTAGTCCTCCGTACATTATTGATTGCTCCGCTCTGAACCGCTTGTGACAAGGGGAGTGTTGTTAGGACAATGATACGACATTATTACCGGCGTTGCACGCTCAGCCGACAATATTCAAACATCCCTCCGGGTCATTTTTTAACCGCCAGGAAATTGTGGGTGATTTACTCACTTTTAAACCTCCCATCTCTCAGGTCGCCTCTGCTAATTTCGCACAATGAAGACGGACGTTTAGCGCTGTTCACCCTTTTTCCATCTCTTTTCTTCCTTTGCCTCCGTAAAAATCCCTTTAGGGAACTATCTCTGTTGATTTACTCGTCTTAACCTTTTCGACTTCTCGACCCCATGTCGTATTTAAGTTAATTCTTGTTAAGGAAATTGAGTTTGAACGCCCGAATTTAATTTTTTTTTTTTCCTTTCTATAAAACATACTTCGGTATAAATATGCAAATTATCGAATTTAATTTTTAATTAACGATGCAGTCTATAAAACGGGGAATGTTTTATAGACTGCATCGGTAATTCACGAATTCCAGTTTTGTTTTTATGGCGAAAGAAAATTTAAGAAAAGTCTACCGATTCCGGTATTGTCGGAAAACGTAAGAAAATCTACTGATTTTGGTCGTTTACTACGTAGGGAAATGTAGGAATAATCTACTGATATTGGTTGTTTACTACGTAGGGAAATGTAGGGATAATCTACTGATTTTGATCGTTTTAAATTCAGGGAAATGTGGGAAAAATTACCGGTTTTGAATATTTAAATTGCACGGAAATTTGCTGATTTTAGTCATTTAAAACGCAAGGAAACGTGGGGAAAAATCTACTGATTTTGCTCATTTAAAACGCGGGGAAACGTGAGGAATACCTACTGATTTTGATCATTTTAAAACGCAGAGGAATGTGGGGAAAATCTACTGATTTTGGATATTTAAAACGCAGGGAAGTGTAGGTAAAATCTATTGGTTTTAGCGTGTTTAAAAATGCAAAGAAATTTATGAAAAGTTTGCAGATTTTGTTGTCGTTTAAAATTCAGCAGGATATAGAAAAGTTTACTAAAGTTACCCTGTCAAAATGTGGCGTTTCCTGATTTTGGCCTTGTTTTTAAATGCAAGAAAAATATGGGAAAACTGTTCCACTTTTTGATTTTTGCATCATTATTTTGCATAAAATGTAGGAAACTTATTAATTTTGTCCTAGTTCGAAATACGAGATGACACGATATTGTTAGCGTTGTATCGTTTTAAACGTAAAGAAAATGCACAAAAAAAAATTTAAACCGATTTTGATTATTTTGACAATAAGAGATAATCCGATATGCATAAAAAAAAGCTGGGAAAATACAGAAAAGATGTAATTGTTGAGTAGAAGAATTTTTTTCCCTTTTCTAATTAAAATTAAGTATTTTTTAATTAATAATGTATAAATCATCATGCATAATTATTACCCATTTGCCGGATAATGGATTTTTATCGTGGTAAAAACCAGCGTTGGTCGGATAACGTCTTTTGGGAAATGATGTATGGACATTCCTTGGCTGATGTCCTGCATCTATTTCGTCACATTCATTTCATAATGAACGACTGTAATTAACAGGACGCATTCGCAGCTTTGTCCCCTTATTGAGTAATAAGAGAAGAAACCTGAGCCAACTCTACATGGCTTTCTCTTAAGATCTTTGTTACTTTTACTTATAGTAAAATTTCTGAGCGCTACAACTGACCGATTAAAATCGAAAGGGAGAAGGAAAAATAAAAAAGAGAAAATAGAGATTTTCCATCTGTTTGTAACGGTCACAGCAGGTGAAAGTGTTTACAAGGAGGAAAGAGTTCTATTGTTACGTTTTCTGGGGTTGTTTGGGTTCTTTTGGGTTTCCAGTAGGAGCCGTGCAGTCAAAGCAATGTTGACAATCCATCTCCGACGCTTGTTTTGAGGTCCCTATTGTGTCCCTATCGGTAATGTCATTTGGTGCAACAAAACTAAGTCCTGTTGTCGGTTCATATTTAGCGTCGGTCCCGTTAATAGGTTGTAGATGCATCTCCATCCTTAATACGCTGTCAGAAAGGGGAGGCAGACAAACTATAGAACGAGTCGTGATTGCTAAACTTTAGTACCTAATTATAAACGAATGCTGAAATGGTCGTCTCACTGTTATTAGTGTTTTCATTTAGTGTGACGTACGAAAATTGTAATTATTGGAAATGGACTGAATAATAACAGTGGTGGTTAGACCCGGGACTGTTTCATTTGTCATCGAGCAACACATCAAAGCAGTAATGACAATCGGACGATTCAATTGAAAGAGAATCGTTCCTTAAGATGACTCCTGCTGATGGAAATACTGACATTTATCTATAGTTGTTGTTGCACATTTTATGGAAAGAGATCGTTTAATGGTAAATTTCCGTAACAAAAATCGAACTTGTGCTTTAATTTTTTTAATTTTTTATTTTTTTAACCTTCCATAGATCGGAATCCCACCGAGAGTATGCTTTCTTATAATTCCCCCCCTAGTCGAAATACCGCTGAGTCTATGCTTCCTTAATGTCTCATAGTTGGAATCCCACTGAGAGTAGGCTCTCCTATGTCGAAATAACGCTGAGTCTATGCTTCCTTAATGTCTCGTAG
>WUQG02414685.1:0-15863 GCA_011317285.2 Androctonus mauritanicus | reverse complement strand
CATAGTTTACGGTTGTCTTTTGAAATATTCATGATTGCAAAGCAGTAACCATTTGTGTTTTAGTCAAAAATTGACAATTTTGATAACATTATCCCAATCTATATGAAGAACTAAATCATTTGTAATTTTCAACTGATATGAAAAATTGCCTGAAGTGTCAATGGCCAGACATATATATTACTGTATTTTATATAAATTCCTAGATCATTCATTGGAGAATCACTAAAAGCATGCAGAAGTTAGGATACATATAATTTACTTTACTAATGGTGATTAGGAACATTGTGCATAATTTTCTTACCATTGAAAAGAAGTACAGATAATTCCAGGACAACAAACAAAAACAACAAGAAATATTTACTTTATCCTTAAAAAAATTTCAGAGAAATTTAATGTGGTCGTTGTACTTAAATAGCTAGATAAGTTTTCAATACAGCCAACCTTTGATTTTTTAAGTTGTTTTAGACAAGATTTTAAATATTGTAATTGTCTATGCATAGAATTAATATTTATCAGATTGAATACAAATATTCTGATATGCTGAAACATTAATGTTGTTAACTTTTACTATTATAATATAGCTAAATCACTCAACAGTATCATTAAAAACTATAAATAGTACCACAAACATATTCTCATTCAATTGACAGCATTCAAACTAAAATCTTATCCTCTTTTCACTATGCTTCATCTACCATGTAAATGCTTTTTTTTTTTATTATGTCAATATCATTAATCATGTTAGTTAAATAAAGATTTCAATTCTATACTTGATTTAATATTTGAAAGAAAAACAACTGGAATATAATTAAACAGATTAAATCTTTCATAGCTTCTAATATTTAAACTATTTATAAATAAAATTTTAAATTCTATATCAACTAATTTTTATACTTGAATGAAACTAATTACATATTATAATCAGTTATGAAATGTTGAGAACATAGCAATGAATATTAAGATGATTGTCATAGCTTTGTATCAACTGCAGCAATCCAAGAATTTATGATTTTTATCAATGGGAAATTGGTAGAATTAAAGTGTAGACAGTAGATTAATTCCAGTTTTCATATTGCAACATATGCTGAATATGTTCATGACATTTTTTAATTTTGTAGAATATTTAATTAACAAAATCATCATCATCATCATTGTAATGTGTACAACATAAATAAGCTGGATGTGTTGTAGCCCTACATCTTGGAGCACATGCTCAACCAGATATTCATCAGAAAGTGGTCTATACATTAAGATATTAGAATAAATAATTTCACAAAAATTAAATTTTAATTTATTGTAGTTTTAAAATTTTTGATTAATTAAAGAATTTAATATTTAAAGCCTGTGTGTGTGTGTGTGTGTGTGTGTGTGTGTGGTGTGTGTGTGTGTACAAGAAAAGATTTATTTAGAAATCTAATTCTCTTTAATTTTTTTATAACATTAAAAAGATATATATATATTTATACATTATTTTATTTTAATGTGTATTTATATGCATATATTATATACACACACACACACACACACACACACACACACACACACACACACACATTATATATTATACATGCACACACATACACATTAAAAAAAAGACTAAGCAAAGATCTATCAGATCTATAGTTTTTTCAATTCAAAATTTACTTCATAATTTTTTCATAATATACATTTAGTAAAAATTTTAAAACTAGCATCAAAAAAAGATTTTAATATTAAAACCTTTAATTATTCAATATCGTTGCCTATATAATAGCAGCTGAAAGTTTGATATAAACAACCGAAATCAGAAACCATATGCCTACTGCAATCAGATCAAAACATCAAGAATTGAAACTCACCTTCATTTGGTTCCTTGCATCCTTTTTGATAATTTGCTTTACCACTAATAACAAGAGCTGCATTTTTATTAACAGTCCAGGGATTGATTTTAGGTGGAGGTGCATCGATATATTCCCTTTTAGTTTTTTCTTCTTCTTCCGATTCGATACTAGTCTCCGTATGGTTAGTTAGCGTATAATCCATCGGATCGTTTTTGGCATCCGATGATTCTTGGCTGCTCTGTCCTTCCGAAATGCTTTTTAGTTTAGTATTGGCTACTGCCTGAGCGTAAGTGTTGTTATCCTTTGGACTCACTTCTTCGTAAGTGAGTCCGTTTTCGGAATGATTCGTTTCTACCTTAGCCGCCATATTGGCTTTCTGAACCCAAACCAAGCGGAAAAACACGCTGGTTTCGGTGAGAATTAATGGCGAAACACTCTCCGACGTCTCTCGATATAGTCTTTAACCGATATGACTTCACAAAAAGTGAGTCAAGTCAGTTAAACTAATCGCACAAACAAAAATATGGTTCAAAACAATAAACTTAAAGTTCCGACATTCTGTATAGACGGCATGGTGAGGCTCTACACGACACCTTCTCAGGGCGAACTAAGGGGCTCTAGAAACACCCCAATGAGCAAGGAAGAACTCCAGCACGAAAATAAAACATAAATCTATTACCTGACGAAATGAAAATATCTGTGTTTATCGATGATAAATTCCTTTAAAAAAATCCGATGTAAGATACGTTATATTGCTCTTCGTATCAAGATCTGCTAGCGTCGTTTTTTCTTTGACTCACTAGTATTGAATCCAATCAAAATATCTTCGTCCTTTGTTGGAATAAGATTAATATCTAACTTCTTTAATATATACAAAGTAAAATATTCTCACTGTTGCTGTCACTAAGCTATAAGAAAGGTCAACATGGCAAAGGAAAGCGAACTACCAACTTTCCGTAAACTCATGTTGCCATCAAAGAACGAGTACCGCACTGAGTCTGCGCTTATCGAACGTCGCATTCTATTCTCGATCCCTTGTAGCATGTATGATGTAAATATATATACTGTATATATAAAGTATATACATATATATTTTTTATTTTTTATAATTTTCTTTAATTCATTAAATATTAATTTTTAATCACTTATTCATATTTATAATGTAATCTTGTTATGCATTTCGGATATCATCTATTAATATTATAATTTTGGTAATGTTTTTATCAGTCAGCCATATTTATGTTGCCAAGCGAAGTAACCACGTGCTCCAATAGCAATGTTCTTTTAAAAATGAATACAGTGTTGTATTCCAAAAAATACGACAATTCTTCACGAACAAGAAAATTGGTTTATCATTTTTAATATATGATTTGGTGTACTTATGATTTGAACTAAAAAATTTTGTACGTCAATAAAATTTTGGATTAGTTATCTATTAGTAACTGGTTCATGTAATTATCACTTTAGTAGATTAATTAATTAATATATGTTATTTGATATTTTGTCTTAAAACTAAAAACTATAAAGACTACAAAAAATTTTGTTTAATTTAATTGTCAATTAGTTCTAAATAATTTTGTTTAAATATTTAGCCTGTAATTTGTTTTCTGAACGCCTAAACAAATATTTATAGACTATATACTGTATATTTCTGCATTAAATTAAATTTTTTATTCAAAATTATATTATTTATTTAATAAACAATATGAAATTACTTTTAAGATTGTTGTAGTTTATAACACAATCCTATATCTATAAAAATAATCTAGAAGATCAGGAATATCATAGTGCAAAGTTTGAATTATAATATAGTAATCAACAGTATTATATATTATATAGATTAATCATGCACAATTTTTCTTAATTTTAAAATAATAGAGATTTTCTTTAAACAAATCCCAGATTTTTTCTCTATTGTATAATTTGAACAAACTACTAAACAAGATATTGAAACATATTTTTAAAAACTAATGTTTAAATTAAAAATATTTGTTAGATACAGAATATAATAATGTATAAATTTATTTTAAAAACATGAAGAATGATGTGCTTATATCAATTAATAGTAAACACAACAAAAAATTCTATAGTCATAAAATTATAGAATTTTTTTTTTCAAAAAATTCTATAATTTTATGACTATTTCATATAGGCCCACTTTCAATATATTTTAGCAACACTGCTTTTTATTATTTTTATTTTTTAAATTAAAAATATAAGCACATATAATTATATTTTAATCTTTGATTTTTGCATCTTTGTAATAAAATACAGTTCAATAAAATATAATACTTTACAGTAATTTAATAAATTAACTTATTTTTCCACTTTCGTAATAGTAATTTAATTTTAACTATTGCATTTGTATGATGTTTCATTTATTATCTTATTTACTTTCAAAAAAGATTTAAAATTACAGATAAATAAAAGTAAATAATAAGCAATTCAGACAGGTATACTTTTATTTAGATTTTACAGTAAGAGAACTTGTATTACAGATAAATTATTTACATTATCTGATTATGATAATTTTCTTTCGAAAAATTTTATTAGAACATATTTCGTTCCTTTAGGATCTTTTAAAAATCTTTTTTTCATATATGTATATATATAATTATAAACAATATCCGTTTCCAGCTTTAATTCTTTGTAAGCAAGATAAATTAATTATACTGCAAATTTTGATATAAAATTGACTTAACTGAAAGCCTAGATAAAGATGTATATAGTTTTAAATCCCAGATAAACAGATTATTTTGAATTATTACATTTCACACTAGAAATATTCTAAGAAAATGTCAAAGCATTAGTAGAACATAGCTAGCAAAATTGTCACTGTTTTACAAGAATCCTGCCTTTATTATACTTTATTTGTTGTGGAATTTATGGATCAATTATATATTATTCAGAAATTTCGCTGATTTATTTAAAAAACAATTTTAACATTTATCGTTATTATAAAATAAATTTTAAATCAAAAAATGAATTTTAATTGCTAGAATTATAATGTTGTTAAAATTGGTTATTCTTCAGTATCTTATGAAATTTGTATGAATTAAACGGATTAGTTAATAAATTGAACAGGATATTAAAAACTATTGTGCAGTTATTTTCAGCACTAGATAAAAATAATTAAAACTCTTTTGTGACAGTTTTATGTGAAAATTCTTTTTTCCAATAAAATAACACAGTAATTAATAAAATATTGTATGATGTATATATATTCACTTTGCATTATTTAACTGTTTTGTATAATATTTAACAAAATGTTTACTAAAATTACGATGTCATTATTACAATATATCGTAGGAAATGCATTTAATTCTATAAATTTATTATTAATACGAATTTAGTCTTTGCAGTTTTAATTGTATCAGTTCATTATTAATTGGAATTTGGTGCTTTATGATTTATCATGTTATTCAAGTATAATCTTTTTAGAATACGAAAAATAAATTTTTAAAAAAATTGTCATTTTTATTTATTAGAAATAAAATTTATATTATTATTTTGCAAATATATCGGAATTCAGTAAAATACTTCTAAATTTTTAAAAATCTATATAATAAAAAATAATAATAGATTAAAAGTTAATTAAAAATTTAATTGTAATTGTTGACAGCATTACAATGCACAAATGAGTTTGAAGACAGGTTTTACAGACAAATTGATGATAATTTTTTTTTTAAATACTGTATATATGTTATGTAATATACAATATACAGTATATATAGCATTTGTGTAGTATATATATATATATAATTATTAAATAATCCGTATTTTAAGAAATATAATTTTAATTAAAATGTGTCAAAATAATATCAATAAATGCAAATAGAAATTATCTTCAGAAAATGTTATCAAATATTAAAATACTATATTAATGTTTGGTAAAATTAGAAACTAAAAGATTTAAATATTATATTCATTTAATTAAAATTTAATCTCATTTAAGACGTACATTTTTGTTTTATAAATTAAAAATAATATATTTTATTTTAAGAAGTAATTCGGAAATAATATTCTCAATAATCTAATTTAAATCTTCAATAAAATATCAAAAGTTGATATTATAAGAAAATATATTTTATATATTTTTTATACTGCGAAAAATCTCTAAAAATTTATTAAAAATATTAAAATTCCTAATGAAAAACTCTTCAGTTTAATTGAAAACCAATAGTATTAACTGGTTTCAAATTAATTGGTTTGGTTTCAATTGTATCAATAGTATTAATTAGGTGACTTTTTTCAATAAATTGAAAAAATATTCTTCAATAGCTGAACAACAAGTAGTTTTATGAAATTTTTGGAAGTTCTATTAAAATTAATTAGATCAATTTTGGAATTTTTTTTTTCTATTGGGTCTAATAAATCGCTAAAAAGTTTTTCGGATTTTTACGTGTTCGGTTTTATTGTATTGTTTAATATAGTGATCTCTAACTGATGTGCGCAGACCGTAAGGGTTACGTAAGAAATTTTCACGGGTGAGCAGTTTTTTTGCTCCTCCTCATATCTATTCTATGGGATGAGTGCTATTATTCTTTGTGGATAAAAGGGGGCTCGCTAATTTTCTTTGCTGATAAAGGGGTATGTGATTAAAATCGCTAGTATAATAGATTATAAATATCAAGTTTTTACTAAATTTATGTTAAGATGATCACTGCGGAATAAATCACGTCAATGACAATTATAATAACATAGAACAGCTTTTATAAGAAAATGATGTTTTAATTAATTAATTAAAACATCATTTTCTTAATTTTACCAAATATTCTTACAAAAGAATGTCGTTTAAACAGTTCTATCAGACATTAATTTTCAAGTATTAAAGATTCTAAAATTCAATATGTCAATCAAATATGTAACGAATCCAAGATGTAGGATTGTTAAAACACTTTCAAAATATGAATTTTTATGGTGTTCACTTAAGGAGTTATAACTTACTGGTCCGGATGAATGAACAACTTAAAAGTGATGAAGATACTAATAACATGAAATTTAATAAGAAAATAAACTAATGTCAAGAGTTATTGGATCATTAGTTCTGTCCTGATTGTCAATAAGTAGACTACCTGAATTTTTCATTTGATGCTACTTAAAAAGTCTGCAATTCTATATTTTAACTAGTTTATAGAGTTTATAATATTTTTAAATATATATACCATTATAAAATTACAAATAAATATAAAATCTATTTGTATATATTGTGTATATATATATTGTGTTATGTGAATAAAATAGCGAATATTGCAATTATATACAATTTACACTATATACTGTATATAATATAATACATTTTTGCATAAGCATAAAGGGATTCAGGAATTTTTTGCATTATTTTATACAAAACTTGTATTAATTCTGATAAACATTTATTTTTATAAAGGTTTTTATACTGTGTGCATATTTTTAAATAAAAATTGTGAGAATATATCAATAATTTGTAGTTCAAAAAAATTTAATACAGTATATAGACTAGAAACAAATCTTTTCTATTTTAAATTACTGGTATTTCATATACAAATGCATTTATATTTTATTGCGTATTTAATTTTTATGACAGCAGCTGCTTTGCGCCAAAACTTATTTTTCTTAATAGTTATTGCGTAAAATATAGATTTATAATTTACAGCAACAGTAATAAATAAATAAATAAATTTAAGCTCTCTTTTGGGTGCAATAGAATAAATATAATTTCATGTTAAATTTAAATTACAATATTTTAAACAAATCTGTTTTGATTTTGTTAAATATCTTAGTTATACAATAATAACATTAAAAAGATGAAGTATATAGCATATAAAACAGCTCCTTGAAGCCAGAACAACCTGCTTTAATAATACTTTTATGCAGCTGTAATTCAATTTTAGGAATTGGGACATGGTGATGCAGGAAATAATTATTTTTACTACTGTATTCAGATTTTTATTTTTTTAATTTTAATTCATAAACTATTATTAAAATTGAGAATAATTTAATTTTATGATAATAACGATTCTCTAAATAAGAATATAACTTAATAACAAGATTTTTTACTGTTTTATGAAAGGATAAAACAATTTATACGCAGTAATTTAATTTAATTTTGCTATTATTCAGTTAAAAATTGCATACATTCAAAATTATTTTGCAATTTTTTCGCACAAGTCTATTTACCAGATAGAGCGAAAAATTAAAAACAAAGAGAAAGAAAATTTTTCAGAAACAGTCAAAATATTTAATGTTTATAGTTTCAACAATATGTTTTTATATCATTTAATATTTTTATTTAGTGAGAATTTCATATTTGTTACTTTAGTTATTTAGGTAATTATTGAATTTTAATAATAACAGTTAAAAATAATAATTACTGTACATAAAATACAAAGAATATAACTTATATCATGAATAACGTTAATTATAAAATATTATTATCTGAAATTATTTATTGAGAAAAACAAGTATATATAGTTAATTAACTAGAACATTTCATAAAAAATAGAACATTCACATAATAAATTGATAATAACAGAATTATCAATCCTATTAATTTTAATTATAACTAAATTATAAAAATATTATCTGCATCGGTTTTTGTTAATTTTATATATTTGATATATATATATAAGAAAAAGAATAATAACGCCATATGATTTAAATGCAGACAGGAAAAACATGTAACGTGTGGTCGAGTTCACCTTAAAGGGATAGAAATACTGGCTTCTGATTGGTCCGTTCGTACAGGTGAGACCGGAATAACAGTCAGTTACAGATTTCTATCAAATCCCAGTATTATTTAGATTCTTAAGTACGTTAGGAAAATCATATGCTCATTATAACTTGTCAATTGGGCATTTTTTATTTCTCAATATATATAAACGAAGTTAAAAAAATCTCTTCGAAAAGGATCTTCGGTGAGTGAAGTTCATTCAGTGTGAAAAGACGCCATTATGCCAGTTTTGGGAAGGTGTTGGACTCCATTCACGTTGTATTCGTGGTCTAGTGTGAAATTGGGAAGTTATTATGCAGCTATTTATACGGCGGTGAGTAGTTTTACGAATTCTTTTCTACCGTAAAATAAGTTTAGGCAATTCCACGCCGTCTGACTTGTCATGTTTATCATCACGTGATCAGGGCGTTGGCATCGTTTTGGAAAGCCATTCTAAAGATTTAAAAGGGTCACTATTGTTTTTCATAAAAACATCAAATATTTTTAGTAATGAAAAATAGTTGTTACAAATACAATATAATAGTTAAATGTAGTCTCTTAAGGATAAAATAATTTATATATCTAAATAATTTCTTTAAGGAAATAGATTAAAATAAATATTAATTTATCTCATAAATAAGAAATGCATACTTTATTAAATTAACAATAAAATTCACTTTCATATTTAAAATTTTATAAGCATTTACTATTATTATTATTTTATTTTCTGTATTTCAAAAATAATAGCTCTTTTTATAAAATCAATAAATACAGTACACTTCTATATTTACAATAATAAACGTTTATTACTCTTAAATACTGCGTAAAATAAATAAAATTATCAAAGAAAAATTTCATAATTTTCTTTCTTATTTTCTGTTTATTAATTTTAAACAACAATCTTTATAGTTTAATAAATTTAAAAATGAAATCTTTATTATTTTAAGTAAGTTTATAAAGTGCAAAGCATTTTTTAAAATACAGTTTCTTTAAAGACAGATAAATCAATAATTTGATTTATATTTTTCTATATTTTTCAGATAATTCATGTTTTATTCATAACATACGCTATTTATGTCATGGGTGGTGGTGATTCTGACGAATTCTATAGTCCTTATTTTGAACTTGATGTTAAAGGTGAAAATTTTATTATTTACAGTTTGATTATAATTTCTTTGCAGTGTGAAATATATTGAAAAGTTTTGGCATATAAAATAAAATAATTCTGCGAATTTTCTCTACTTTAAAATATAGGCCTATATTGAATTATTGGTGAAAATAAATAATATACTGATAATGTTTTTAAATTATTTTTTTAGCAATTAATAATACGCTTAGATTTTAAATTGCAAGTTTTACTCTTGCAATGTAGTAATTTATCTTTCTATGTCATTATTTCTTTTACAGTTTATATTTTTAATATATTTTACTGTAAGCGCGTCATTCATAAATTTAATTACAGTACTATTGCATAGTTTTCATAATATGAAATTTCTTTTTCTGAATTTTCCAATTAATTTTTTTTTTAATATTTTATCATACCATGGTACGTATAATATAATTTTTCATTAATATTAAATGTGTTCTTTGGAAACGATAAATAAAATAAATTATTTGAATTATAGTATTGCATTTATTTAGAACTCGAAATTCGTATTTATGAATTATCTGTATTTATGTATTTATGACTTCTCTATATTTCTTTATCTTTTCAAATCTAAAATTATCAATAACTCTTGACATTTAGAAATTTACTACACGCATTATGCTTAACTATTCACTTACTTAATGTGTTTATAAATGAATGACTACTCGATAGTTGATAATTAATATAAACAATAATTAAAGTCTACATATTTGAAATATTATTGCTATTTTGAAACTACTTATTTTTAAGATAGTGATTAAGGGCAAGAGTTTATTAAAACTGTTGATTTGTTAGCTGGAGTTTTTCATTTAAATTCCATGTTTGAAAATACCTTTGATATATTGCGGACTAGTGATGATATATATCATCACTAGTCCGCAATTGCAAATCTTTAGTATATTATCTAAAGAACAGTTATTAATTCTAATTTGAACTAAAATTGCTAAGTAAAGAAAAAGAAAATAATTTATTCCTAATTATTTTAAAATCAATATAATTCTAAAATAGTAAATTTAGAGTTAATTACAGTACTTACAATTTATAGAAAAACTAAATTATAATTGCTTCATATATCTTATCTGATTTATCGTCTCTATGTGCTTAATATATTAAATATCATGCCTAATCATCACTCTACTAGATAAATATTTTAATATAATTTTTTTTTTTTTTTATATTCACCGGTATTATTTATGCTTAAAACTTATGCGCTATAGACAAATAGCTTTATATTTTTAAATATTTGTAAAAGAAAATTAATTTTACAATGAAAAAGTATCCTGTTTGTTTATGAATTTTTAATAGCAAATTATTATATTTTTCATTAACAACCAATTCATTTTTCGAGGTTACTCCTATTTAAAATACTTAAATTATCATTTAAAATGTTAATTATCGAGCTTTTAATATATTTTAATAGACTCGCTATCTGTAAAATGATTGTGAAGTCTTGCTTAGTTAATCATTATTTCAAGGTCAACACAATACACAAACACCACGTTTATAGAATAAAATCTCCTCAGCCTATCAATGTAAATAATTAAACGTGACAGTAACCATATACAGTACAGGTAGTCGAAGTATAGTATCTATATACTGTAAAGAGAATTACACAGCTGCTATTATGTCCGTTAAAATTTGTATTAAAATTCAAAAAGAACACGGAATAAAACTTAAAATTTTATTTTGTATTCTTTCTGTATGGTACTTTCTGTGTTGTACTTTTGGGTATGTTTTAAATTCTCGTTATTGAGCTTTTCTTATGAATAAAATGAATAATATTTAGTAAACCTATATAACTTAATTTAGAATTTGATAATTATTTATAATGGATATGCAATGCCAAGTGATTCAATATTATAAACTATATATAGATATCTGATATATATAAAACTAAATGTATATCTCGTAATTTTAGACACGTGTTATTTTTCTAAAATAATATTTATCTAGAATTTAACTACATAGACTCATCAGAAAATTTAATATAAATTCAAATGTATAGAGATGAATAGTAATAAAAATTTTATTCTCGTTGTTATCAAACTATTTAAGAGTTTAACACGTTATCTAATTAATACAGATTAAAATTATCGCTTAAGTTATCGAGTTATTTAATACTGTTCGTTAATTAATTAACAGTAATTAAATTTGAAAATTTTAATTATTGAATTAATTCTTCGTTCTATTTTTTATAAATAAGATATGAAAATATGACTTTATCGATAAGAATTATTTCTAAAATATATAATTATTATTATCAAAATTATTCCTATAATTTCAAAAATAATATGTCGAAATTGTCAGAAATTCTTATTTTTTTTTTATTAATTCTCTATTCTTTTTTTAATGACAGCTGTATAATAGTATACCATTTCTTATTGTAAAGATCATGGCACAAACAGGAACAAATACGTCCGGACTTTTCAGAATTGATAATGAAATATATATATATATATAACATATTTATTTTTATAAACAATCTATAATGAAATTTTTATTAAATTTTTCAAAAAGTTTAGTATATACTATATTATATAAATTTAAATAAGAAAATATAAATTTATATTTAAATGAAATTTTGTTTTTCAATTTCTTTTTTCTTTAGGGACTATGATCGCTGGATGGTTTACAATTATTTTTAGTGCGTTTTTTATGGGAACGATTTTACTTTTAGTTTATGGAATTAAAAGAGTAAGTTTTTTTTTATATTATATATTATTAATATGTACATTTCTGTTATTTTCAAAAAAAGTTTATTAATTATATATTATAAATATTATTAAAATAATGAATTGATTTATGCAACCACGACAATATTTTTTTGTGAACACTGTAACCTTGCAGAAACTCTTGAAATTACACAAGATATACTGTACCAGTCACTCCAGTCTTTCGTGCATCTTAATCAGGAATCAAAAGTGTAAACAATATTTAAAATACATGGTATAGATATGTCTTAATTTAGATCATGTATCTTTAACCTTACGATTTCAGCATACAAAACGAATATAGTGTGCATTCTACTGAATGATAAATATGAACCTTTTCGTTCGTTGCATAATTCATAATTATTTGTTTTTAATTTATAAAATATTCCATTAATTCTAAATATGATTAACAAATTCTTATTTACTATGATTATACTTATTTGGTCAAATAAAAGTTTTCTTTTTATTTGTAATTTTAGAAATAAAAAAATATAACCTGCCTTTGAGGGAAGAAGATATGACCTAACATCATCTCTTTTTTGATCCTTGACCTAATTTCGATGACATTAACATAATTTTTTATATGGAAAATATTATTTAAGAGAGTAACGGGAGATTTTATTAGTATATATATATTCTAAAACAATTCCTTATGATTAAAAATAAAAGTTTGTAGTTCAGACTATTCATTCATAGGCCTTCATATATTTTTTTACAAATTTTATGTATATACTGAAAACTTTTCGGAATATTGGGGAAAATATATAATTCATACTTTCGAATAATATCTAATTTAGTCTTTTAAATTGTTTTTAGTCTACAGTTTTTCAGGATAAGGGAAATTCTGGCTAATAGCCAAAAAATCTGGAAAATAGTCAAACACATTAATAAATTCTGTTGTTACTGTATACTATATTATCGATAATGATATTTTAACAGAAATATATATACAAATAAGAAAAATGTTACATATAAATTTTAAATATAGTATTAAAATATTCATTCAAACTGTTCTAATTAATTTCAATTATTATATACAAACATTTAGGAATGATGTAATTGATCATATTGTATTTTAATTAAACATAAATTATTTTATGCGTAAAAAATAAAAATATTACTAAAAATAATTATCTTATATAAATAATTCTTCTTAGCTTTATAAAGATTATGAGGAAGAATATAATTTTATAGACTTATATAGATTTATGGCATAAAAAATTAAATTGAACACATTAAAAAATAATAAATTGTTAATGAATATCAATAATTATGATCATATGACTTATAAAAACTGTGAGACCATTATGATTGATATTCAACGACAAAAATCAATATTCATTGTGGAATATTTTAAATTAATTATAACTTCATTTATTCATTATTCAAAATATATGACAAATTAAATAGCTAATTTATTTGCTCAATATGATAAAGTTATTTTTTTTTAGTATCAGTTGTTGCTACCATATTATGTAATCTTTATAAAATCTGATAATGGAAGAAAGGAAATTTATAAATTGTTTTAATTATTATTTAATCTAAATTATACATTTTAAATAAACAATAGCTATAATTATTTCTTAGTTTTTAGGATAATAATTTTTGCAAAATTAAACTAAAAATTTATGGCGCGAATAGTGTGGTACAAAGTATTATTTTATTATCAGCAGAAAGATTAGCACATGTTAAATTCCTTTGAAAGAACAGCTGCTTAAAAACTTATATAATCATATCTGTTAAGATATCATTAAAAACAGACGTTAATTTTCTTTATGCAAAGAAAATAATGTAAGTTTTTCTACATGAAGAAGAAAATACGATATTTTAATATTAATTATAATATATACAAAAAAAGATCTGTTGAAATGATAGTTACTGATAAATATTTAAATATAGTCATTTTAATCTTCTAATTAATTTATAGTAATAATTTTAAGAGTTTCAATAAATAATTTACTTTGTTTTTTATAACTTATAGATAATATGTATTATCTACATTTAAACTTATATAGATTTAATAATTGAAGTAAACATTTCACAAAAATCTAATCAGCTACTTTTTTTGCATCTGCTATTTTAGAATAATTAAAAAATGTGGGATTAAAAATTGTTATAAAAGCCATATACATTAGCAACGTTACCTTAAAAAATTTCATAAAAATTTATATTTTTTGAACGTCCACCATTTTTAAATTACTGAATTAATTGATATGATACCAAAATTATTTCCGGTGGCATCACCTTCTTGCTAAATTTCACAAGAATCCATCGAAAAATGTTAGGAGATGATTTAGAAATTTAAACATTCGCCATTTTCAAATAGTTGACAATTACAAAATAAAAAATGATATATATATATAGGCATCCTAATGCAAGTCATCTCCGCTGAATTTCATTAAAAAATCATCAATTATTTTAAAAGTTGTTAGTTGGAGAGATAGATAACAGCATATCGATCTTTTATATTCCTTCTGAAAGTATGACAAAAATAAGTTTACTGGTAATCATATAATAGAATATATGAAACAAGTTTGTTAGTTTTAATAATAAAATATTCAATAAAATCGCCTTCTCTTTGATTTGTAAAATCAACTTTTAGAAAGCTTCAAATTTAATATGTTTTATTAAATGTTAATATTAGTATACTATATATGCATTTTATCTATAATGTACAATATGCTATAAATGTATCCTATAAATCAAAATATATTGTATTATCTAACGATAATTTTTCATATTACTATTAAAAATTTTCATATTTACAATGATAATGATATTTTTAATATAGGAAAATCGTTGCATGTTTTTCCCTTGGATGGTTGGAATAACTATTGAAATTCTATTAGTTCTAGCATTTAGTCTATGGGTTCTAGCAACATATTATAGAAATGTAAGTTTATTAAAAAATTATTATTATAGTACTTTGAAACTTATTTTATAAATTATGTTTACCTAATGTATCTATAACTAAAAGAATTATTATTTTATTATTTAAATTTAATTTTATTATCAATAATAAATAGAGTTTATCATCATTCAAATATTTAAGTTAAGTACTGTATTGATTTCTAATTAATAAAAAAACGCATACAACATTTAAAAATCTGTTTTTTTGCTTCTTGAAAGCTTTTTTTATTATTTAATATGCCTAACTAGTATTTTAACATTATATTTGAATAATAATATTGAAATATTTTCTTATTTTAAAAATTTTCCTTTTTAATATATACGCATAATATGGTGTCAATAGTTCAAATTTTACTCGTTTGAGGTTCGATTTAGTCCAAATCATGGATGTATTATACAGACATGGTCCAAACAGATATACTTTAAAGTCGTTTTCTCTATTGCTTATAAAATTGAATTTAGCTAAGGTATACAGGGTGTAAATTATCTTAAAAAAAACTATACTACGATGTAGATGACATTCAGGCGATTAAAATGATATAAGACACTTGGGGTCCCAAATCGCAAGCAATGCCGTAAATTGA
>WUQG02414684.1:0-41264 GCA_011317285.2 Androctonus mauritanicus | reverse complement strand
TTATGAAACGAATAGCGCTAAATTCAAAAATTTTGGAAAAGGTGAAGGAAATTTTGGAAAAGGTCCTTTGACTAGGCACTAACGATTTACCATAAGTTCTTAAATTTTTAGATTCATCCCCTCAGTTTTTTGTAAATGCCTTCAAGGCAAGACTATTCTGTTAAAAATTTTCATTTTAAATATTTATAAAATGGAAAAATATTGTTTCTCAAAATTTGACAAATTTAATCAGAAATGAAAGAAGAGAATAAACAGCGCCGAACTTCGAAAAGAAGTTTATTATAAAGGAAACTTTGGTAAATAATAAAACATAGGAGATTTCATTTATTTATGGGATCGAATAGATAGCGCTATTCAATTACAGTAATTAGAACGATTTTATCATACTATAGTCTACACCGTCTATATGTTTCAATTGAGTGTATCCCTCATGTATACCGATAATCTACAGACAAAAGTAAAGGATGGGGAATTTTCGTGGGCATAGAATCTTTTCATTATATGAGTTATAGACATTGTTATCTGATATAAATATTCTGTAGTCAATAATTTAACGATTCCTTTTGTGTAAGACAATATATTTTCCTATAATTATTGAAATGTCCTTGATGCGAAATTTAATCGTATAAAAACTTCTCTACGTTTTATTGCAATTTGCAGTTTCAGTCACGTTGAATATAATGAAATAGAAATTATACGATTTATTCATTGATGTCCTAGATGGATAACGCTTTCTTATCGATTTTAAGAATAGAAGGCTAAGGTTTCCTCCAAACACTCAATAAAATATTTCGAAATAATTATGATTAAATTTTAATAAATAAAGTTCATCATGTTAATATAATTTTTACTTAATTGATGTTGGAAACTCAACAACTTTAATCATATGCGATTAAAGAAAAACGTTTGATTAATTCAGTATTAATGTCTTCTGCATTCAGCTTTTCTATAGAAAATTAACAGATGATGATAATTTTCCTTTTATAATAATTTATATTCCAATTTTTTGCTTTCTTTAAATTTCCATTCAATAGAAAATATTTTCTGTGTATTTATATAAAAAAATAAAATTTTATGACTAAAGTTTCCTCAATAAACTGGTATCTGATTTGGCGCGAAATTCTTTTGTTTTCCTTATTTTTTAATTTATATAATGAAAACCATAGACGATGTTGATTGTTTCTCTACTGTGATATCAGGTATCCAAGAATATGTGGTTGTTAACGATTGTTTCTTGTTTTTCACTCTATTTCATCATGATAATATGGAAGAATTTAACAAAACATTCTGAAGACATTTTCATATTACCTGGTCTGGAAATAATTTTGAGAATATACACCATCTGGAAATCATTTATCCATATAGGTGAGTGTTGCTGTACTTATAGCTTCATACATGTTCATAACAAAAATATTTGATAGTTTGAATAGAATTTGATTTAGAAATTCTAAATTTATTTATTAAATGAATGAATAGAAATTTTTTGCATAAAACTGAATTTCCATCATGACTAGATCCTAAAATTACCTCAATTAAACGAAAATTTTGAAATACCATATGGTTATCCACCACCATATGGAGATGGATATACTTCTTATTAAAACAGTATATCGCATTTCCATATAGAATTTTTTTATTCAGTTCATTTACCTGACACTAGTTAATGATAATCGATTCATAATCGTTGTAAATTGAAAAATAAAATATAGTTTTCTTAGAAAAATCATTGCACCATCTGAAATTAATTAAGATTATTCAAAACTTTTAATTAACCGACAATAATAACATTAAGAATTATATTTAAAACATTTTTCGCTATTTAGGATCAGTTAATAACAGTATTTTATTAGGCATATTTACATTCGTTAATCTCTTGTATGATTTTCTTCATACAACATATTAGCCAAGGTTAATTTGAGTTTTATCTATGTGAGGGACAGGAACGTGGGTTGGATGTGGTGTGTCTTTCCTCACCTCCAGATTTTAGTTTTTTTTTTATAAGGGGAAAAACGGAAAAAGGAATCTGGAGGTCCGGCCCTTGGACTCTTGTCCCCAATATAATTAAATCACGAGTAATATAAACACAGTTCGGCGGATGAAATAAATGTCTAAAATAATGTCGTGTTGTTTGTTATCCGTCACAGAGGTGGAAGGTTAAGACTTTTGAAATCATATATAAACCTCCGTGAGAAAACGAAGATGGGAGAGTTCACAATTATAGTGACAAGAAGAGAGGCTAGAACAAGAGGGTCGGAGTAGAGACGGTCGAAGGAAGAACTTTCGGTATCTCCGTTGTCACTTATACTCTCGCCACCTTCGTGTCCGTTCGCTTCCGTCGGAAGAATTACCAGATCGTCGCCAACGAACAATTGTTTCCTTAGTCGTCAACGAACGATCGTACTCGCCGATAATCTAAATTATTTTCTGCTTTCACGTTCTTCTCCGAATGTCTCCGGTATCATCTTCATATCCGAGAACAAGAAAAGGCCGAGTGTCTCATCTCAGATTTTATCGTATTGTGAAACGACATCTGTGAAACGGATTTGAATTCAGATTATTTGGATACTCATTTCCTCCAGGTATTTAACATATATGTCGGGATCCATGTTGTATGAGCTCTCTCTAGCAATCACATTAAAAGGAAGTTATTGTTTTTTTTTGTCAACAGATGACGCCACTTTCCACTCAATGAAAATAGTAAGTGACGGGGCGAAACAAGCCCTTCCACAGGCTGCCCACCCTTGCGGAGGGGTCAGACGGATTGTGGAGGACGGGGATCGACGGGCCGAGCACGGACCCCTTGTTAAATGTTTTCAAGGGGTGAGACCCGAGACTCGAACCCGAGTCCTCCAGAGTGGAAAGCCACGCGTTTCCACGCGACCAATCCGGCCGACAGAAGTTATTGGTTTGACGACCTGTAGTCTCGGTCTTGGAATTCGGTCTCACTACCCGTCGGTATACGCAACGCGCCGTATAATCGCGATAAGGCCATAAGTCTGTCTTCATTCGCCAATCGGTCTCGGGAGCTTCACATCTATATGAAAACTAATTCACCTATCATGTTTTTAATTAAAAATTTTAGATTTAAAATTTTAATACCAATTAATAGGATGTAATTTTTTAGTATTATGGCCAATAAGAAAAATATGGAAGAAATCAGAAACAGCAGTTGAAATACCAAAAATATTCTCAACACGGGCAGGTTTATGGAATTTGATATTTTGTCGGAATAAAGCACAAAATTATCAATCGCAACTCGGCTCACGTAAGTATGGTCTCAGAAGTATGTCCACGCATATAATGACTAATTTTGTATTTTAGACAGTATTTGGCTAATAAAATAATCAAAGTTTCATGATGATTGAATTAAGATTTTCCATAGTTAGTTTTTTCGTGAATAATATATAAAATATTAATAATTTATCATATACTAATAAGGACATAATATTTATTTACTTTTTTTAAGTTCTATTTCAAGTGATAAGTGGTTACTGTGCCTTAAATCAAAACGAGAAGGTAGGAAGAATCTCCTGGGGTGGATATAATTTTGTTTTATTTCACCATCCAGAAACGGCTCAGGTACTTTGAACATACATACAATAATGACTGTAGTACTACTCAATTCCTCACAGTCCATGTTTTTTTCTAGGAAGTGCTAAAAAGTCAAACACTGATCAATAAAGGTTGGATATATAACATAGTAGATCCATGGGTTGGAGATTGCCTATTTCTCAGGTGAGATATCGGGTAATATTCTGTTTGATCAATCATAATTTAAATGAGAAATTCTCGGTTCGAACATAAAGAAAGAAATTTAAATTAAGTAAAAAATAGTCATAATAAGGCGATTGCAATGGATTATAATGATTTAAATACGTTTGTTTGAAATTTTTGAACACATGTTAATATTTTAAGTCTATATGAATTATTTTTAATCTGAGAAATATTCATGACTTAACTACGATACTGCTTTTTCTGTAAGCAATTGAGAACAGATTTTCTACTTTTCGACTCAAATTGCTACAGGAACTTTTACATATACGATATAAATTAGACACAAACGAGAAAGTATTTAACCGCACATTCCAGACTACATTGAAAATTTCTGAATTTGTGCAATCTACAATTCAACCGAATCACTGAAATGGCATGTGAAGTGTTTCATAAGTCAACCAACCGGTTGTTTCGAAAATATATACATATAGACAAGAATTGCTTAAAAATTTAGATCTTGGTCTGAGAATTTTATTTTGTATACGAAGATCGATCACATTACTATTGTGAATGGCCTTTTCATCCCTACAATTGAACCACTTAGTAATATATAATCCTAATTATTTAGGCATTCCATTCTGGACGACCGGGTTCGTGTCTCGGGTCCGACCCCTTGAAAACGTTGATCGTAGGATCCGGGCTTGGCCCCTTGATCCCCGTTCTCCACAATTCGGCTGACCCTTTTTTTTGTCAACAGATGACGCCACATTCCATTCTCTAGGAACACTATGTGGCGGGGCGAAACAAGCCCTTCCACAGGCTGCCCACCCCTGCGGAGGGATCAGCCGGATTGGGGAGGACGGGGGTCGACGGGCCGGGCCCGGACCCCCCGAGACTCGAACCCGGTCCCGAGTGAAAAGCCGAAGCGTTTCCACGCGGCCAATCCGGCCAACTTCGGCTGACCCTTCGAAGTGGTAGGCAGTCTGTGGAAGGAGTTATTCGCCCCGTCACTTAGTCTTCCAATTGAATGGAAAGCTGCGACATCTGTTGACCGAAAAACAAATCTGTAATTATTAAACGACAGAGATTACTAACATTTTATAATTAAGAAATAGCATAAAACAAACCGAAAAATTAACACAGTCCTAATGTTTGGAATATATTAAAGGGAACATTTGCTGATATTAAATAATATTAGCTAGTAAAAGTAATATTTTCTTTTTTATAACATGCAATAGCAGTTGTAACATATATTCTTAATAATTATCAGATCACTGCCGTAGCCGAAAGGATGGCAATTTACATGCTTCCAGCTTGAGTTCACTTTCCATTCGAGTTCAATTTCCATGTCCAAATCCAAATTTTTTCAGGAAGGGTCTGAGTCATGCTCTTTGTACTCCATTCTCCAGCCAATAGTACATTGCAAATGGGCGGATTCGTGCTGAGCATGGAAATATTACACTTCATAAGACGGAAAGTGTCATTAAACTACATTGAAAGATACTGAATTATATGTGTGAACCTCATTAACAACATTTGAAAGGAATCACAAGATTTTCATGAATATTTTCTATATTTAAAAGGTATATGAATGATTCATCAATTAATCCTCTAACTACAAAATAGCGACACGCGGACGTTGCAGTTACTTCTGAATATATCCGAAACTATTCATTGCATTTTTATGAAATTTAGTTAGATGGTCGAATTTGATCACAATGATACCATCAACTATCTCTCATCTCCAACATTGCCAAAATACGGAAGAGGGTCGGCTGGATTGGCCGCGTGGAAACGCTTCCCCTTTCCAGTCTGGACCGGGTTAGAATAACGGGTCTCATCCCTTGAAAATGTTTATCATGGGGTCCGGTCCCGGCCCGTCGATCCCCGTCCTCCACAATACGGCTGACTTCTGGGCAGGGGTGGGCAGCCTGTGGAAGGGCTTGTTTCGCCACGTGACATAGTATTCTTCCAGACTGGAGTGTGGAGTCATCTGTTGACAAAAAATAGGCTTGGGGAGGTGATCGGATGGGCCGCGTGGAAACGTTTCGTTTTTCCAGTCTGAACGTACTGGTTCCAGTCTCCGGACCTTCCCGTGGAAAATATTTATCTTCGGGTCTGGGCCCGGCAGTTGATCCCCGCTTTCACAGCCTGGCTGTCCCCTACGCAGGTTTATGCAGCCTATAAAAGACCTTGTTTCGCCACATCACTTAGTGTTCTAATAGAATGGATAGTGGTATTATTTTCTAACCAAAAAAATGTATTAATAAATGTGTCTTATAATATAATTAATATAAATTTGTCTTATAATTAAAATATAGTCACACCTCGGTTCACGAACTCGATTCGTTCCTGAAGGTAGTTCGTAAATTAAAACTATTTCCCCCATAGGAGTTAAAGTAAAATGAATTAATCCGTTCTTGGATTCCAGAGAATTGTTTATTTAAACATTTAAAACAGTACTATGTGTACAGGTTTTTAACAAAAATCCATTGAAACCATTAAATCCATCAGAAAAGAGCTAAGCACAACAGTAAGCAGATCAAATATAGATGAAAACTTAATTTTGTTTTATCATACTTGTATGGAGGAGAGTTGATGGCGAAAGTGGAATGTGGTGACAAAAATGAAATGTTATTGCTTAGAAAAGGAATATTTTTCTTTTTTTCTGTCTCTTGGATTCGCTCGACTCTACTTGAAATCCATTGTCTTCTGTCTCACTGAAATTTTACTCGGTGTGATTTGTTTTAGTCTACGTTTTAAAATGTTTCTAAAATGACACATGGCATTATCATTGAAAATCTTCATGTTGACGGTTGCCTCTTCGTAATGCAAGACACAGTACGACATCCGAGACGCTTTGTGTCCGAAAAATTTATTAAAAACCGAATTGTTGGTGATCCGAAACGATCGTAAACCGACGTTTGACTGTAAATATTTTTAAAATCTGTTAATCAGTTGATATAATTTTATTGCATTATTTTCTTTGAGATTATAAATAAATTATAGATGAAGGTTGTAAATAATATCTATCTTTGCGATAGATTAATTTTCCATATCCTCATTTCTTATTACTATCCATCAAAATCAGATCAAATCACGAAGCGAAACTTATTCTATCCCTCCTATCATTGGCAATGCTATCATCTATAGAAAAATACTCGCTTCTGATTGATTGAAATCTAAGGGAAAACTCTAATTATGAAAAGTATATGCTTCTTTTCAAAACGTTGTTTATGCTTGCATATTTCCTAGAAGGAAATAGAAATTTACGACGGGAAAGATGACAACTTGATAAAGTTTATCTTCTACGTAAGGATTCTTTGTTGATTTCAGTTTTTGCAGTTCCGGAGTTTTCGTAAAAATTACAGTTGAATGATCATTATTTTTTCATATACAAGTTGTATCAAACGTATGATAGAAATAATAAATTCTGGCTTTAAATTACTTCAACGTTTCGGCTAGGAATAGAAACAATCGGTTTAATTAGATAAATTCAACGTATATCGTTCATGACATATATTGATTGTAATTTATTTGCTAGCGACCATATTTAAGGTTTATCACAGGCTAGAAAATACCCATCATGGGAAGAAATGGGAAGATGAAGAATGGGTTCAACGGGAAAGGCCGGGTATCGTTTGAAAAACTGGAGATATGCGACCCGTAATTGAACCCACATGTTCCAAAGTAGTAAGCTAATGTTTTATTATAGGCTATATACAATTGAAAGCAGTGAAAAGTAGCTTGAATAAATAAGATTCTATGTAAATACCTAGTGATCTTTCTTACGATTGGTAATAAGATAATGAAATCAGAGACATCTTCCTCCTACTACGATCTCACTGAATCATTATACGTATTTTGCAGTTCTGATGAAAAATGGAGAAAGCAAAAAAAGCTATTAACTCCTGCATTCCATTTTTGAATACTTGAAGACTTTCAAGACGCATTTAATGAACATTCGAATATTTTGATTGAGAAATTAAGGAAAATGAGTAAAAATGAAATATTGGATATAACTGAAGTAGTTGGTCTGTGCACATTCGACATAATCAGTGGTAAGTGTATTTCTTATGACATTACTAATAATTAAAAAGATGATATGATGTTTTCTCTTATAGATACAGCTATGAAAATAAAATCGAATGCTCAAGTAAAGAAAGATAATGCATATCTGAAAGCAAATAAACAGTAAGTAAATGATATCAATCAGTTATTTATTAGGAAATGAATAAGAGAAACTGATTCATTTCCCCTGATAATTTTGATAATTATGTTTTTACTTAACCTACTAGTACTATTGCTTGGTGCAGGTTACATTGCAGTTTTAGCAGGAAAGAATTCGGAAATGAACTTTTATCTGAATCCAACAAAATAATGGAAATGAAAGCAGTTCTAATGCCTGCTATTATGTAAATAGTAAAAAATAATGCTTTTGGCATGCACAACATTCCTTATTACTATAAAATAGAATATATTTAAAAATTTATATATTTATGACTTTTATTTAAAGTATGTATTATATATGTATCTATTCGAAAAATTTTATTGCATTCTCACAGCATAAAAAGATAAGATTTAAGGATGTTATACAGCGACCACTGAAGTTGTTCGGGAATAGACGGTAAATCTGTAATGTTTATTTTATAGCTTATGAATCGTCGTTTCTCGCCGTTTTGAGTGATTCATACAAAGAAATATGTCCCTTCGCTTAGTAATTGAAAAATTTACACATAGAATTCATAAACTTAGGGATCACTAGATTTAATAATTTTTAAAAAATTAGTCCAATTTTGAAAAATCAGTAAATGACAATTATAAGGACTAAGATTATGAATCAAATAATATAATTACAATTGAAAATGGCAGATCGAATATGATAACTTAACCGGGTAAGATGAATATGCCGGTCCGAAATTGATTCGTATATTTGAATTACTGCTAGAAAGTTGAAATTTAAGAAATATTATAAAGAGATCACTGAACTGGTCTGAAAAATCAGGCAACATGGAATCTATTCAGAAAGGGAATTTGAGATGGGAAAAATGTGGAGAATCAATCTACTGTACATATCCGGATTGCTTGAAAAGATATTGCAAACTTGTCCCTATCGAAGACTGGCTTACATTCCAGAACATGGTAAATGTTTATATATGTTGTAAAGTAAACCTATATTCTTAAAAATAAACTTCTTTAAAAACACCAATAGAAGAATTGATATAAAAACATTAGAGAAAGCGCTTTCGCAGTTTATCCATCTTCAGTATACAAAACAAAAGAACTTGGAAGCAGCCTATCGCCAAACCTTTGAAGTAGCCGGTCGCTAATCTTCAGGGTGTAAGGTGTAAAAATCTTTAGTAGTCAGTTACCTATCTCAGAGATATTTGGCTCAATAGATAATTCCAATAACCATCCATCTATCTCAGAGGGAGCGAAAGATATTTGCCTTAACAGATATCTCCAACGATCGGCCACCGAACTCCGAGGGAATTTGTGATTCTTGTGAAAGGCGAAATGTTTCGACTAATGACTGACAAATTTGAAGTAAAGATTGTATTGTGCTATCTACAACATTGTTTGACCCTTACCCACAGGACAACCCTGTTTTGAAATTTCCGGTTGTCCAGTGTTAACCGGTTGATGAATAACGGAGTATTCACTATGGATCAAGGGCTGCCCCTAATATTGAAGTCAGGTGAGAAATGGCGTAAATCAAGATCATTTCTCTTCGATTTGGTTAATTTATTTTTTAATTCTTTTTCTTAAAATTAGAGCGCCCTCTACCTTTAAAATCTGTCAATATTAATTTTTTAATGATGGTTGCTTTGAGCAATGCTACTACTCAAGCTAAGGATAGTTTGTGCATTGCATGCCACTCACCCATGATTAACACGAAATGCTGAACTTGGTTTTTCGTCTTTTTCTCAGAGCTTTCGTTCTGGCTTGCAAGTATTGTATATAATGATTATGCTGTTCGCACTCGTCATTTTGTCAGTTATCCGGCCCACTGTGCAAAAAAGTTTGGTGACCTCTGCTCTAGAATTTTCAATTTAAATATGTCTATTGTTCTTGAATTTTCAGTTTAAATATGTCTATTGCTCTAGAATTTTCAATTTTAAAGATGTCTATTGCTCTAGAATTTTCAATTTTAAAGATGTCTGTAACTTTTGTAATAAATGTCCGATCTAATTAAAATTTCGGTTGACGGTCGAAAGTAATCTAAATGTTTGCTTATTGAAGTTTACAGAAACTGGATACGTTCATCTGCTTCTTTTCTCTTGTCTAAGCAAGTTAAATTTTCTATAATAATAATAAAGTAACAAGGATAATATAATAGCGATAAAACCAAAAAAATTACACAGTTTAAAGATTCTATTTGAAAATATCAATATATATAAAACTACGAAATACTTACTAATTAAATTCTGTTAGATATGATTAAATAAAATTACAGAACATCATTAAATTTTAAAAATTATATATGTATATGATTTATCAACTTATTGCAAATTCTTATATCTCAGCTACAACAAGAAAAATTATAAAGAAACTTTGTACAGATTATATTGATATAAATGTCTAATCTATTCACCAATTTAAAATTAAGTTAAGTATGATTATATTAAATTATTTTTTAATATTCTCTATCATCGGATATTACAAAATAATAATGTTATGTACGCATATGTTAATCTTTCAACTGATTATTAAAAAAAGATTTATTTTAGATTATTTTATAAAAATGTAAAATTTGTTCATTTCTAATTGTGAGTTTCGAAATATATTTATGGCTCTACAATTATCAATTTCTAAATATATTCATTGTTCTTTCAATTGTCAGTTTTCGTAATATACTAGCTACAATTGTCAGAATCTTAATTATGTCAATTGCCCTAGAATTGTCACTTTCTAAATGTATTCATTGTTCTACAATTGTCAATTTCTAAATATGTCTATTGCTCTAGAAATGTCAGTCTAAATATATTCATTAATCTATAATTGCCAGTTTCTAAATATATTCATTACTCTATAATTTTCGTTTTTTTAATATCTATTGCTCTAAAATTTTTAGTTTTAAATATATCTATTGTTCTAGAAGTGTCAATTTTAAATATGTCTATTGCTCTAGAATTGTCACTTTTAAGCATATCTATTGCTATAGAATTGTCAATTTTAAATATGTCTAATGCTTTAGAATTTTCAGTTTTAAATATATCTATTGTTCGAGAATTGTCAGTTTTAAATATGTCTATTGCTCTAGAATTGTCACTTTTAAGCATGTCCATTTCTCTAGAATTTTCAGTTTTAAATTTGCTTAATGTTCTAGAATTGTCAGTTTTAAATATGCCAATTGTTCTAGAACTGTCAGTTTTAAATATATCTAATGCTTTAGAATTTTCAGTTTTAAATATGTCTATTGCTCTAGAACTGTCAGTTTCTAAATAAAAAATTAAGAGAGATATTTAAAAGATTTAATATTTACATAATTTTTGATCTTTCTTCTCGTTTATAGCAAAATATTTCTACAATCAACATAATTCTAAAAATATAAAAGAAAATGCACGCTTTTTCTATTTTTAACATTAGGCTATTCTTATTAAATATATTTTTATGTGCTATTGTATTTTAATTTTCACAATTTTCTGGCTCATTTCCAAAACGCGTAAAATTTTCTCATACAAATTACAACGTGTACATTAATTGATTTATAATTAAGTTTTTTTTAAAAAAATAAATGAATTCTCTTTCATTGTTCATTGATAGTTTTACTCGGTCTTTCGTGAATTTAATTATATGCATTTGTACTTCTCTTTGAAGTTTCCTTTTATTCGCTTTAAGTTTTCTTTGTAATATTTAATTCAAGATTACAAGCTAAGCAAGCGAATGTTTCGAACCTTTTTTTAATCTGAACTCGAATAGGAAAAAAATAAAATTTTTTGAACAGGAAATCTTTCTCGTCTTTAATATATATTTTTATCTCGAAAAGTGATATTTGAAACAATTCGGACCAAATAAAGTGAAATTCTTTTCATCACTAAAAATAACACTGTCAATCCTTTGTACCATGACACATGTTTTGCAGTAAAAAGTTTTCGACAGCAATATATATTTCTTGGGAAATGGAAGAAAAAAAGATTTTTATTCATTTTCTTAAGTTTTGCATTGCTAGAAGTTTTCGAAACACGAATAATCTGCCATGACATTTCTTCAATGTTGTTGCACATTTCATGAGAAGACAACTGAATTTCAGTTATTCCCATAAAAAAAATTTTTTTTTTTTTTTTGCTTTTCTTGCAAGATTGTTGTTTTGTTTTCACTTTTAAACTCTTTTTTGTTTTACTTTTCTCAATTTTCAGAAAACTTGCAAGTTGTCAAAGATCAACTTGCAAGTTTTCTGAAAATTGAGAAATAATATATTTGTCATATATAATATTTGTAATATTTTTATTCTACTAAATGTTTTTTTTTGTTTTTATTTTTCAATATTACTATTAAACTTTCATCTGTTTTCATTAGTTTTAAGCAAAATTTCAACATATATGTATCTTCGTTACATAACTTAACATAGTAGTTTTTTGAGTTTTTTAAAAATGTTTACATTAAAACATAACTGATCCGAGATTGTTCATGATGGTCTGATCCATAGGCCCTACCAGAATCAGTTTTAAATTCCTTAACAATAGCACTAACAATATAACTCTATACTATAAATCGTGATTTTTTTACTTAGTTTCATATTTAGTTGAAGTTTCCAGAACTAAAACATCCTCAGACCTGAAATAAAATCTTCTCTTAACTTATTGACAATATAATATAAAAATCATTTTAGAAGTTATTAATAGAAATATTTATTAACAATTGATAATTCTAAAACATTAAATAACTTCAATAATGAAAAATCTAAAACAGTATAAAAATTTAGAAACTGACAGTTCTTGAGTAACAAACAAATTTAGAATCGGCAGTTCTAGAAAAAAATACAATCCGACAATTCTAGAAATAAATAAAATTTAGAATTTGACAATTATAGAAATTCTAGAATTGTCAGATTCTAAATTTTGTTATTTTAATTCTAGAATTAAAATAATTTTAAAACTCGATGTTATTAGTGAATAAAAATTAAAAAAATTTTCAGTAATATTTCTAATTTTTTTTCTTTTACTTTTCAGGTCTTAGTTCTTTATTTTTTTTTCTTTTTATCAATTTCATTTGAACTCAAGAGTAATTTTCGCTTCGTCTGTTTTCTTAATTGAACAAAGCACTCCATTTTAACTATAGTTCTGGAAATTCTAGGAATTTCTATCGGGTTATTGTGGAAGAGAATTGGAATTCTTTACTGAATTTATTCACTTTTAGTGAATAGTTGAATTCCAAAATATTTCTCGAAATTATAATTAACAAGGAGAAAATTCGAAACCTTAATTATCTAATTCCACTACTCTTTTTTATTTATTTATTTATTTATTTCAATTTATTTAAAATAAGTACAAAGGATTTCTTTTATTTTCCAAAGGATTATTGGTTTCTTATCATTATTTCATCCTTGAAAAATCGATTTCTTAATTAACCTATTGCAATGTTATCTTTAAATAATTATCGTTAATTACTTTATATAATCGATTCTTAATCACTATTCGAAACTTTTTAAATCTCGTTTCAACTATTTAGTTTAAAAAACAAAAAAAAAAAAAATATATTCTTACGTTAAAAGTTTTTAAAGTGAAATTCGATTTTCATTGTAAAGAGATTAGTTAGTTCTGATTTGGGCGGAGCATTTGTTTGTTTTCTGTGATATGATGACAATTTGGGAGGAATTTTTATAGATTCCAATTAATCCCTTGTCAAATAAGTCAATACACCCAGTCATCACTGTCCACGACATGTGTAAGAAACACGACTTTGGGCAGAGTCTAACGACACATTATAATTTATTATTGAATAGTTTTACATAGAAACTTTCTTGAAACTTTCACGATGAAAATAGTTTATTGAGTATAGTAATTAATAAATCTTTAAGTATATTTTTAATTCATAATTTTAATGGAACTAAATAATCCTTAATTGGCCTATTACTAAGAATCGATTTTTTTTAAGTATTCGATAGATTCTTGATTAACTAAATTCGCATATTATCAATCCTTTAGATTTTACATCTCGTTAGTGATTCTTTACATATTATATCATTAATTGATTGTTTAGCTCTGCTAATAATATTGCTCAATTGTTTAATTAAGTTTACGTTAACAATTCTTTCCCTAATTACCTTTATTACCAGAAATTCGTTTGTCCAGATATTTTAAAGATCTCATATGACAAAATCATTTAAATAATCGATTACGCATGAAACACAATTAAATAATCGATTAATAATAATAATAATTAATGTGTTAAAGAGCATATTTACTATTACATTTGTTATATATATCATGCTCTTAATTTAAAAAAAAATGATTTCTTAACGTGTTAAAATATGTCTCTTTAACACATTAATTATGATGATTATTATTAATCGATTATTTAATTATGTTCCATGCATAATCGATCATTTAAATGTTTTTGTATAAAGACAGTAATTGATTATTTAAATATTCTTGAGTGTGTAATTGAATACTTAATTGTATTTCTCATTAGAATCGATTATTTAATTGTATTTGAAAATGTAATCGATTACTTAATTATATTTTATCAGTAATCGATTATTTAACTAATTTTATATCATTTTATCCATATTTTTCAATTTCTTGATATAATCGTTCAATTATTTTATCCTTAGTTACAGTGATAATTGCTAATTATTTTCATGTAAATAAAGATGATGATATAGGTTTTTCGGGTAAGGAGCAATTTCTATGTATAAAAATTAAGTTTTTGTCATTTAAAATTACGACGTAACAGAAATTTTATACCAAGAAAATCGGTTATGAATGATTCTTCGATATAAATTATATACATATTATATTATATTTTAAACAATACTATGGTAGTTTTTATTTTTTAAAATATCATCGAGTTATCCTAAAGTAATTTTCTAGTAAAACTTAATAAGCGTTATCAAGAATCTAAATAATAAAATACCATCGACTAACATGTTACTCTAACACGAGAAAATTATATTCTTTATCTCTGTGACTCGACGGAATTAATAAAATTGAAAGTGCATTACGCAGCTTACTGGAGGACTCATAAGCTTTTATTCGTTGACAAGAATATATTGTAAAATTTTATGTTATGATGCAAGGTTGTAATCTAGATACTCGTTTATAATCCCGCTGCTAGAGAAAGAGGTACAGAGGGGGAAAAAAAATATATTACGATGCCACCGCGACAATTAAAAAAGAAAACATGCAACTTTTGACTACTTTGGCTGTAATAAAAATATTTATGAGTTAAATAACTTCATAAGTTGGTAATACCGTACTGTAGGAAAGTACATTTTCCCATCAGTGAATTAAAGGGGATATTTTTGTTAAATTGCTCATTTAATCCATATTTCGGCTGGACTTTCGAGTGTCACTTCATAAATAGTTAATGGATTATGACGCTAACCGGTAATCCTTTCATGGATATATCATGGACTGATCCTTTCTATTCTGTAGCATTGTGATTATATCTTGACAAGGAAAACCACTACTATGAATTATTTGCTACATTAGCTAGTAGATATAACTCAACAAGCGTGAAAGAAATAAAGATTTTAAATGAAAAAATATATATTATATATCCTTTTAAATTAAACTGAGGAAAACTGCTGCAGCAGTGGTTGACGCAACAAGAATGCAGATGGCAAAAACAAATTTCGAATAGGCGCAACAGACATCAGTGAGAAATCTCTATTTCCACCACATTGAATAGGAAAATGTCAGTCGTTTGAATGAAGGAAGAGCACAATGCATTTGCATCCATTTTCGTCATTTATACTCTTTGCAGTATGATTTGTGACCAATCCAAACTGTAAAGATCCTCAATAAGATGTAATAAGACTTTGCATGTGTTCCAGAAAACTGCAACTTGCAGGACTATTTATAGTGGTCGTAAAGATGATAAATCAGAATGTGCCATCGACCTCCATCCTCGAAAATTCGAGGTGGACGGTTTCTATCCGGAATATATTCCACGCAAGTCTTTCCTGTGCACAGTGACTTCCTTTCTCGATCAATTTTTCTGTAATGAAACTATTCGAATATAATTCACTGCAGAAATGTAGAGAAGCATGAATTTTGCCAACATCAATCTCTTCATCTGAAATCTCATTAAATAATTTTTCATAATACAAGACGAAGTGCACAACTTGTTGTATTCAATATCTTTTTACAGCTTTCAATATTGCATGTTCAGAATGTACCGAACGTAATGTTGTTTTTTTTTTAAATCCCTGCTGATAAAAACTCAAAAAATCTGTATATAGCTAGAGATTCTATGCCAATACTATCTTTTGTTATACATTTAAGTATGTATGCCTGAGGAATTATGAGATAAATCTATTAATAATGCGTGAGTAAACATGAAACTATCAGCTTCTTAAAAGTATTGCTAAGAAACTTATAAAAACATCCATAAAACTTAAATGTATTCCATTAATCGCTCATTCTCCTTCGATACCGTTCCCTTTGGAGAAATTCTTGTTATTCTCTTTATCAGTTCTTTCAACTATACCAAGGAATTTCTATAATCGAGAAAACTCGGATGAAAATCCCAGGATGTAACTTTAATTAAAACATCTTGGAATCCTAAAACAGAATCTTTCCGTTTTATATCTAACAGAAGCTTTTCATTAAAGAGATAGGAAGATATTGTGCAAACAACAGAGAGAAAGAGAGAGAGACAGAGAAAATAGGCTAATAACGGTAATGGAGAATATTTCCATACAAAATGCTTTACTCTTTGTGTGATTCATGATTGAAATTATTTGTAGATTTGCATTTTAACAATTCTCTAACAAAGATCATAAATGGACTTATAAACTTACATTCTACACGTTGGAACATTGTTAAGTTAGATAATAAAGATTGCTTTGAAAGTAATAAAGATATCACTCTTAGTTTATTTGTAGTCCTCATAAATTTTTCGGACTGAGAAACAAAATCGATAAACGTCTTGCACAAAGACGACTTAATTGTTAATTGGAAATTCCACAATCTTTACTTTTGTCCAAGTTTGTTTAATGATAACATTTTTCTCTCTTCTTTTATTTTTAATCATTCCCATTTGGTTGCCATTTTCAATCTCAATATTGAAGAATTATAGTTTGTAATGAGAAACTTTTATAACTAAAAAAGAAATGTCATTCGTCGTTAACAAACCTGTTAATTTTTTTTTTTTTTTATTTAATTGCAAATTAAACGGAAATATACGAACAATTCTCAGAATATATCTTGCATTTTAGTATCTCTTTAGCATTAATTGTTAATTAGCTTTCTCAAGTGATTACTTCAATTTTATCATCAAAATTTCTGATTAGTGTCGATGTCACAGAAACAAACAGAAGCTCAAAATTAAATTTTCTTTAAACGCGTTTGTTTATATTATTTATTTATTTATTTTATCAGTAAACAATCAAGAAGGTTTTTATTTATTTTTTAAGGTAAAAACAAAAAATAAATTGATAATATACTTAAGATGGAAAAACGCGTTAATCAAGTTTTTATATTGAGATATATCAGTGCTTTTAAGGATATATCTTGCATTTAAATCTTTTTCTATCATTAAATATCAATTAAGTCTTTTGAATGATACATCTCAGTTTCGTTTCTAAAATCCTTTGTCAAGCGATGTACAAACAGAAGCTCAAATTTAGTTTTCCAGTAAGTAAATTTACTTCCCTGATGGAGTTTTGAATTTCCTTTTGTTTCCAGCTATCTCCAGCTTTACAATTTATTCCATTAATAGTTCGATACTCTTCTTTCTGTTTATTTAACATCCAGTTGCTTTCCAATTACAAATATTTATCATCATCGATTCTCTATTTGTGAGAATTTATTATCTCTTGTAAAATTCCACAAAGATTGAAACTTCTGGATGATGCCGTTTTGCAACAAACGTATTAAAAAGCTGAACCGCTTCCTATTGCAGTTTTTATTATCAGGATTTCATCCTGAACTTTTTTTTTTAAAAAAAAAAAGTCGCAATATTAGAAACCTGCAACAGCTTCCTAATATTTTGAATTTTTTAAAAAGATTCTTCAGCAGCAAATCTTGATGAAAACAAATGTTTGCATTCTGTTACAACGATTATAGTTGATCAATTTTGTAGAAAATCTGCTTAAAAAAAAAAACGAGGAAGTTCATCAACTTCACTAGACATTCTTTTAATGATAAAAGTAAATTTCCGTCTTATATTTAGTTTTCTGATTTAAGGATATCGCAACGTGTAAAGATTTTGCAAAACTTTCTGGAGCAGTTTCCCTACGATGAAAACTCATATAAAATCTTAAACATTCATATAAAATCTTAAACAGTTATTACAGAGGAAAGAACATTTTCTTCGAAATTATCTCTTATCCATTACTACAATGGAAGTATGTTAATGATAAACAGCAATTAATGTCCGCTTATTGTAAACGGCTCTTCATTTATTTCATAGTGTAAACAACTATAAATTCTGCTAGAGTTGCTAATAATCGCATAAAATTTGCGGTTTCCTCTTTAAAGGTTTAGTTTCGCTTGTTTCGGGTCCTTTAAAATTCCGATAGCGATCGTCTCTGCAGTTTAATAACTCGGATGTTCAAGATAATCGGCATGTCTGTCAGCCATACGTGTAAAATTCAACAGCGGAAATCGCTTTATAAATTATCTTTATAAATCAGAATTCTATAAACAATACGTAATTACTTTAACAGCTCAAACTTGATGCTTTGCGTTGTTATCCAGTTTAGAATCCGTAATTATCCATCAGTCACTTGCTATGGGACATGATGCTTTTGATTTATACGCATTATATGTACTGGTGCGGCCGTTGAATAATGAATATTCTGTCAATTAGTTTAAATAATTACTTTGTTCATCGCCCTCAGAGATAGTTATCCCCTTTATAGATTATGCACAGTTGGGATTGAACTGTTTACTTATGCTTTCAATTAATTAAAGTATAATGTCTGGTGTCTTTAAGAGTATAATATTTTATTTAAAGAATTTTCGAAAACTGGCAGTTTTATTATTCAGTGACGGATCGCTTTGGTGTTTAGCTTCGGTATTAAATTGTTAATGTGTTCAAAAGATCAATTTCGTGATCGTGACCTCGGGTTTTGATCGTGGACGAATTTTAATCATTTATTAATTTAATTCGGTTTGTGACGGCATGCGACGCCTAATTTGGCAACCAATCCGTGTGAAATATTATAAAATTCTTCCATTAACTGAGGAAACTTGACACTTTAACTCTCTTAAGATAGTGTTAGAATATTAATATATATACTGTACGTAAGTAAGTAACATCAGTTGTTACGCGCCTAACACGTGTATGTATAAGCTCTAAATATTTAAATTATCTGCAATTATTAACTTGTGAATCTCATATTTATGAGGAAATATAAATATTCATAAAGTCTGAAATGGTACAGAAGTTCTGTCGAAGACCTGCAACATGTTTTCTACCGAAATTTCTATTTTTTTCTATGGAAGAAATACCGAAAACACGTCACAGAAACACAAAGCTATAATTTTAGTAGGAGCTCTTGCTAATAGATATTTATACCCGACTGGCACGTTGTACGATTACTACAACGGTATTTCTTTATAATAAAAGAAAATTAAATATAAGAAATACCATTTTCTTCCCATCTGAGGTAATCAACATCATACGGAGATATACATCAAATTTTTTTTTTGATTCATAAGGATAATTCGTAAGGGATATATTTCAATTTTCTCATTCATAATGATAATTTATAAGAGATATACATACTTCATTTTTCATTCATAAGGATAATTTATAAGGGATATACTTTATTTTTTTTATTCATAATCATAATTCATAAGGGAAATATTTCAATTTTTTTATTCATTAGGATAATTTTTAAGGGATATACTTCATTTTTGATTCATAAGGATAATTCATAAGGGATATGCTTCAATTGTTTTATTCATAACGATAATTCATAAGGGAAATATTTCAATTTTTTATTCATAAGGATAATTTTTAAGGGATATACTTCATTTTTTATTCATAACGATAATTCATAAGGGAAATATTTCAATTTTTTATTCATAAGGATAATTTTTAAGGGAAATATTTCAATTTTTTATTCATAAGGATAATTTTTAAGGGATATACTTCATTTTTTTATTCATAAGGATAATACATAAGGATATACTTCATTTTTTTATTCATAAGGGATACATTTCAAGTTTTTTATTCATAAGGATAATTTTTAAGGGATATACTTCATTTTTTATTCATAAAGATAATTCATAAGGGAAATATTTCAATTTTTTTTTATTCATAAGGATAATTCATAAGGAACACACAACAATTATTCTTATATAGGCCTATATATATTTACATACAACAATTATTCTTATTCACTTAATCTACAAACACGAATTTCTGTGCATTAAAAGAAAAAATATCGGAACTGTCTATGCACAAAAATCAATCTTAACTCAATAATGCATATTATTTTCCTCATAAAAAATCGCCCGAAGATAACTTAAAATTAATTAATTCAAGCACTAAAACGTAGTCAAATTTTCTTTTATTCTTAAATAAATAATTTCCCAATTTGCATAATATTTTTCTTATCATCATCGGTATTATCTTCGGGGTTATTTTCTTTTATTTCATTTTTTTTTACGAGTCTCTCTAGATATCACAAACTTCTCTGCTGCACGCGTAATTAGTAATTTGTAGAAATTTAATTTTAATAACATTAAAAGTTGTGATAATTAAATTTTTAAAATGAGAGTCTCATACAATTATATTTTTATTCCTTTAGTTTTCGGCTTTTAGAGAATTCTGTCTGGAGATGAAGAACAGTTGCCCTCTGGGTACACCGGGTCCACCAGGTGAGTACCAAACAGCAAAAAAAAAAAAAAAAACCATACAATTGATAGATTAAATTTTAAATCTGTTGTTGAAGATGTAGATTATCTCCACCGCTGTACAAGTACTTTTAATCAAGAAAAATAAATTTAATTTTTACGACATTTAAACTATAGATAAAATTACCATAATTTTCCCCTCTCTATTAGTATGATGATAATGTTTCTGTTATCGTTAAATTAATGTAACTGCGAAGAAAATAAATGGAAATTTTTTAATGCCGTTTCTTTCTATCCATACTTAATTACGCATTTTAATATTAAGCATACAGTTTTCTCTTAAACTTAACCGAGTAATTTAGAGCCGATATGCTTTATTATCTTTTAAACGAGAGATAATAACACGAATTACACTTATTTCCCTATAAAACAGAAGAAGAAGAAGAAAAAAAATTCGGTAAAAGCGAGTTTCGCCTTTGCTATTGATTAAGTTTTTACAAGAAACGTAATCCTCTGGTAGTAATTTATAAAATTATTTTTGCATATTTTTTTTTTTATTTCCAGGTAGAGGTTCTGGGCATTAAGGCATAAGAGGATAATTTATTAAAACTGTTCTATCTTCTCTTTTTAAAGTTTTAATTAAAAGTATTTAATCTTTATTACAGTTTTTACGATAATTAAGAAAATTACTCTGCTTCTTTCTATTAATAAATTGTAACTTACTCTCACTTATTTTGCTTCTTTACTTCCTGATTTAATACATATTCGGATTTAATAGTGGAATTAATTTAATAAGAAACATTCTATAGCGTCATAATTTAATTATAACATCATTAAAAAAAAATTATTAACAGAAATTTCCTTTTTGGTCGTTTTTCCTTTTAAATAGTAAAGATCAGAGAAAAAATTCTACACTTAATGCATTGTTACGTCAGAAACTATTGTTACGAATCGTTTTTACGCTGCCATTATTACCATTTCATTGTTGCGAAATAGATTACTTTCGGATACTATTACGTCATAAACAGTTGTGACTGATTAAATATAATTTTTTATAACATTAAGCAGCCTAATAATGTGATTACTTTTTAATATTATATCAGAAAAACTTCTACAGTTAGAGCATTGTTACGTCAGAATTTATTATTACGAATCATTTCTACGTCATTTATTACCGTAACTGAATAATTTTTACGTTGCCATTATTACGATCTCATTGTTGCGAAATAGATTATTTTCTGATATTATTACGTCATAAACAGTTGTAACTGATTAAATATAATATTTTATATCATTAAGCAACCCAATAATGCGATTACTTTCGATAGCAGAGATCAGAAAAAAGTTCTACAGTTAAGGCATTGTTACGTCAGAATTTATTATTACGAATCATTTCTACGTCATTTATTACCGTAACTGAATAATTTTTACGCTGCCATTATTACGATCTCATTGTTGCGAAACAGATTACTGTCCGATATTATTACGTCATAAACCGTTATAACTGATTAAATGTAGTGGTTTAATACGATTAAGCAACGCAGTAATGTGATTACTTTTTAATATTCTACAAAATTTAGCGAATCAACTACATAATTGCCTTTAAAAATATTTTTATTTTGACATGTTTTAAAGGAATTTTCTTACTTACCAATACTACTGAAAACAAATTCTAGAAGTTTTGACAGCTGCCTAATACTCTTCAGAATTTCTTACTTTTCCTTATACTTTTAATATTTTTACTGTCATTTACACATTGTTGTTGTTGCTCTGAAAGAAAATAAAGAACTATTTTTGAGTTTTATATCCAAATTTTAACAAAGAGAGCATCGATATACTTCTACACTTTTTTTTTATAAATTCGAAAGTTTAATTTATCAAAAAGATGACGATCATTCATTAATTATATATCTATCATGCGTTATTAAATTTTTACTAACAGCAATAAAGTCTTTTGAAAGAGCTTAAGCGGCATGGTAAACAATAAATATCCAAAATAGCAAAAAATTGCTAACTAAAAAATCCGGAGATAAACAAGATCCATAGAAAAGAATTCTAAAATTCAGTTTCAACGAAATTTTAATAAAGAAGAGAGAATTTAAAAGCTAATTTCATTTAACCGGAGTCGAGTTGAGTACCAATTAAAATTACATTAATTAAATCAACTCCAAAATATGAATAAAACAACCTTCCAGCTCTTATTAACGTTTTTATTGAATCCATCAACCATCATAATTATGAAGATTGCACAAACTTTACTCGCAACCGTCTTAATTATTTAAATATAAACTTTTAATATGAACTGTTACCAATTTAACTTCGATTTTTTTGTTTTGCGCCCGAGAACTCTTTGTAGTTTTAATTCTTCAAACAAACGTGTTCGGACGAAAGAATCGCTTCCTCCGATAGAATGTTAAAAAAAAAATCAAAATGCGTTTTAAATCCATCATTAAAAGTCGGGATTTATTAAATATTTTTCAGAACTTCATCGCATCAATTGATAACCGAGGAGCATTCCAACTTTGTTTACTCCACTTCGTTGTCATGACTTATATCCAGCTAAAGAACAATTACATGCTCTCATTAACCTTCTCGATCTCGTACATCGAATCTATTCTTATTTTCTTTTCTTTGTTTTTTTTTATTGATCCTGATCTTTTATTATTATAAAAATACAACTGCGAGTTTTAAAATCCATTTGAAGATGTATAACTTGACTTTTCCTGACTAATTTCCCAAACGGATAATTTTTCCACTCGAAATTCTTAACTTTGAAATCGTAAATCTGTGATAATTGCAGATTGCCGTGTCTTAACTTCTAGCGCACACACCAACTCTTTTTTTTTTTTTTCTTTCTTTCTTTCGACATCGATTTTTATATCAGTAATAATATTGGTTAATGTATGGTAGTTGTCGTGACAACATATGACCGAGATCACGCTAGAGATTTAGAAGAATTACAAGCTACAAATATCTTGCTAAAAAGATGAAGAACCTTTACTACAAGCTAGCTACACCCTCAAGAGTAATTGTTCTTTGCTTAACCGAAGTCGAAGGAATGATCTTTATTTATGAAGAGTAGTAATACCTGTTAGAACGGCGAATATTTCACTCTATGAGTTTTTCAATCCAATTTGGAAGATAATACAAGATTTTCGCTTAAGTGGACTATATATTTTTTCATATTGCAAATAGTATAAATCCATAGAGGAGAGTTATTTTACGACTTGCAATCTGGGCAATTTGTACAGTACCAACGGTTGACATTGATAAGTAGTAGTAGGAGGCATGTTCCTACTAAGAGATTACAGTTACAGCGAATGGGAAAGTATTATAGCTAGGATTTACTATTTCCCATAAATGCTAAGGTATTAGACGAGAGTCGATCTGTCTATTTGTCTTTTCTAACATTTAACTTAATTCTCCTTCCACATTTTCTAATCTTTTCGATAATAGTATAGAATATAATCCTTTATTTCTCTTCGTTTTATGAAGTGATAAATTTAATTTGATTTAAATTCCTCTTTCGTGCCAGATAACCTTCCTACTTCTAAAACTGTATCGTTGTTACCTGCTGTATGTTGATGAGAGATAACGCCCAGTTTAACGTATCTGAATTTTGAAGAAGACATAAAAATGGTTACTTATATATATATAATTCGACTATTATTTAAGAGATAAAATAATCAGAATCAGAGAGAGAGAGAGAGAGAGAGGAGAAAAAAAACAACAAAAAGCAAGTTCAAAAATGGGATCAGAGATAAATTAAGCAAGGGAAAAAAAAAGCAGTGAGACAGAAACCTGAAGATATATTAGATAAACAAGTGATGGAGAGTGATGAGCCTGATACCTGATTAGATAATTTTATTATCTGATTATTATTTAATTACATTTGTTGTTTGTAGTTGTGAGAAATGAGAGCAGGGATTAATTAAATTGAACGCCATATATATATCGTGAGCGCTGTCTGAATGTATAAGCTTTTGGTAAATATTTTCTAAAGGAAACTTTGTCGCCCTTGACAACCGTTAGTTATTTTTCAGGGATTACCAACGAAAATAAAAAAAAAAAAATATGTTTTTCTCTTATTAAGCTTTGCAAAAATGCTGTATTTTTAATACGCCTACTTAATTGGTCGTTAATTCGCAATAATATAACATTTGGATTAAATTTAGGTAAAATTGTTATTTTTTTAATTTTATTAAAAAAATAATATATATATAAAGTTATGCGAAAATCGAATTAAATTAAGTTTAATTGGATATAAAATTTTTACTTAAAATTTTTTTTTTTTTTTAATAAAATTAGTTCAATCAAATTTTATAGCTTCTAATGAGCAAAAATATGTTTAACAAATAAACAGGAATTTTCTTCGTAACTATATTTATTAAAAACTTTCGGTTTACTAACTGCGTTATATCAGTTTTGAAACTGAATATATTTAATTAGTATCGTTAAAAAATTTTTTCAAATTCTTATTAATCGATTTCGAATCTGAAATCGATTAATAAGAATTTGAATCGATTTCAAATCTAGAATCGATTAATAGGTTGTCAATTTATCTAATTAATCGATTATCAGTGTTAATTTCACTAACGAAAACATTTACTAATAAATTTCAAGCGTAATCGATTTTTATCTTTGAAATCGATTAGTAGAAATAGAAATCGATTAGTAGAAATAAAAATCGATTTATTATATTCAATAAATTACCGAAAGAAACCAATTTTTACATTAATGCGTATTTTATTTATCGAAAAGAATTTTTTTTTTTTTTTTGTTTTAAGATTTCTGCGTACAGATATAAAAATATGTTTAATAAATAATGGAGATTACCTTTAATAATAATAATTAAATTTTATTAATTCATTTATTACAGGTAATAAGTTATTCAATATTATTTTATTATCTTCTTAAAATTCAAATTGCGTCTTCAAATAAAAGACTTTTCTTAATAAGTAATTATCTAGTTAATGAAAAGCATATAAACACAACTAAGGTTTTCGTGTTTAAAACTATTTAACGTCCAAAATTTCGTTAAAAAATTAAATAAGTTTTAGCCTGAATGATATAATTTAGCTAGATATTTTTAAAAAATCGAATTTGGTAAATTTTTTTTTAGATTAATTCATTTTATTGAACGATATTAGGCAAACAAAAGAATAATTCTTAATAAACTTTTAAAATTAAGAGGAGTGTAAACAAGAGCATTTTAATTGACAAAATAAGTTGTAAATTGTTTCCTATTTAATAAAATAGCTGCGTTATCAACAACTTTGCTGTTTACAAACTATATACACTACTAGATCATAACAATTCCGTCTAGCACAGTCAATAATTCCACACGACATCTCCATAGTAATTGAATACATTAGAGAAACATGGGAAATATACCGTCTGGGTGTTATAGCGTGTATACATAATGAAATTCTGCTGATACAACTGGTATAAAAAAAGACATAGTTCACCTTTATGCGAACGCAGCAGACAATGCTTCTAAATTATTAATGCTTCTAAATTGAAACGAAATATTTTTATATGTAACTTATTAAGTTGTAAATAAAAATATTAAAGTCATGTTTTTTTTATTAGTAATATTTTGTTATAAACAAGGGAATCTACTTTTTGTCTTCAGTATTTCACGAATATAAAAGTAAATTATTCGTATTATTAAAGTCAGCCCCATATGGGTAAGGGTTAGAATATATCCGCAGTTTGACCCGCGTATCGTAAAGGGTCAACTCGCGTTGGGGGTTCCGAGATCCGTCACTGGGGGCTCGCTTGTGGCCCCCAGGCTCCCAGTGACATCCGTCACTTGGAGCCTACGGTGGGGCCCTACACGGATCTAAACTACTCGGTGGCTTGCCCGCCCAGTCCTCAAATTCGGTGTTTTCGCGTCTCGTCTTCAAGCTCTCACGAAACTCCCATAAGGAAAGGTGGTATATAAAAAAAAATATTAAAGTCATAGGTTCATTTGCATATTATCGAAGAGAAATATATTTTTGTTTATTGGTGAATGCAATTATTCAGATGTATTTTGCACTCCGCTTAATATAAATTTATTTCTATAGTGTTACTTTATAAATGAACGTAATAAATTAATTTTGGTTTGTTTTAAAAAAATAAATCGAAACATAACAAAATTTTATTCTTCGAAATCTGATTTCTTTCCATGAAATCGACAGATTCCTTTTGAGATCAATTTCGGTCCCCACAAAATCAATAGACTGTTCTTTAAAAGAAAATTGATTGTACTCTGTCCAAAATCAATTCATTTTCTTAAAATCGATATGTTTTTTTATTTTTTTTTTAATCCTTTTTTAACCTGTAAAATATGGATTTCACTTTCCCGAAATCGAGTTTTTTTCTTAAGCGATCAGTTTCATCTATGTGAAATCGAGCAGTTTTCTATTTCATTCCATAGCATATTTTCTTTTTTTTATTTTCAATGATCGATTTTCTTTGCCTGTTCAATTTCATTGGCTTGAAATTAAATGTCCTTTTGTTAGGTGATCAGTTTCAATCAGTAATCGATTTCTGTCATCTGAAACTAATTTATTTTTTATTTTTATTTTTATATCGGTTTCATGCCACTAATCGATTTCTGTCATATGAAACTAAATTTTTTTTTATTTGATCTCTTTCATTCAGTAACCGATTTCTTTCATGCGAGAAAAAAATTTTTTATCGGTTTCGTTCAGTAATCGATTTCTTTCGTTTTTTTTTTTTTTGAAAATCCATCGAAATCGAGACTTTCTTTGAAGATCGATGTTCCTTATTTCTTACTAAACTTGTTTTATGTGTCAATTTCATTCACGTTAAGCTAACGTCCCTTTAGGGATCAATTTCATTCATGATTTCCTTTCGAAAATCGATTCGATCATTTGATACTAAGCTTCCTTTAGGGATCAATTTCATTTATGAATTCTATCGCGGATCAATTTTCCTCATTTGGTAACAAATTTCCTTAAGGGATCAATTTCGCTGGAGTGAAACGCAGCATCTCTCTTTAGGGATCGATTTCATTCATCAAATATTTTCAGGGATTAATTCGTGAAATTGATTTTCCCTGTTTTTTTTCCCTTCGCGCGCGACAATAATTCCGAGAAAAATCGAATCGTTTTCCTAATAAATTCTAAACGAATTTTTTTTTTTTTAATTTAAAATAAATATTTTCAATTGCGAAACTTGCGGGAAAAAAAAAAAGTTAAGTTTGGTTCCTACCAAGAAAATAATTTTAATATGAACAGAATATTTTCAAAGAATCATAAATATATTATTAATTCCAGCGAAATAACCCGGAATATGAAAAATTAATGGCACAAACTCAGTGAAGCGAAAATGTACGAGATTATAGAAAATAATGAAGTCATACCTGGAAGGAGAAACTGTTATTATCCGCGTGATAATTAAAGTAAAAGTGTTTGGTAATTCATAAATGAAAAATTTTTAAATAATAATAATAATAATAAATTTTCATTTCATTTTTCCTTGGTCCGAGAGGCTTTCGAAAGTTAATGTCGTTATAATCTATCATTTTTATAAAATTAATATTTATCAAAACGGTTCCTAAATTTTGTTAATTAGTACTCAAAATACTCGTTTATTTTACACAGAAGATTAAATAATAAATATTCATTACATCTCGAAAATATTAAGCATTCATTTCACTAATCATTTCAAGCTGAATCTTTTACGGATCTCTAACTACTCATTAAGGTAATTATGCCCTTCTTTGCTACAAAATTCTGCACAAATTTTTCACTAAAATAATTTTTAATAATTGCACGCCCTACATTATCATTTTTATCGATTTTTTAAAATAATAAAGTAGTAATTTTCATACGCAAATATTTTTATTTTATTTATTTTTCTTGTTACAGTACTTGAAAAGTAGCTAAATGTTTAGCAGTTCAAGTCAACGTTCATCAGATAAATATATATATATATACATAAACTCTACTGTAAGCAGTAAATATTGAAGTACAGCAGTAAAAATAAATAAAAACGGATACCTGGCAGTTTCAGAGTATCGCATATTCTACCTGCAGACACACACAACAAACGGCTCTCTTGAGATAGTAGCAGTTGTTTTAGCAGTTCAAAATTTATGTTCACCCCTTTATTCTGTCGATTCTTGCCAGTGGAACACAAAAAGTATCAAACTTAATACTGATAACAATGCGCGAATTTCACAATAATATTGATATCTTTAGAACGTGGTGCTGCAGATGTCGCATTTTTTTTTCTTTTCGTAAAATGTCAATAAAAAATTCGCAACAAATTCTACGATTCGACGATCCAAGACAGTGTTTGTAATGATAATGCATTAAACCAGTTATAAAATATCCCTTCTATCTCCTTAATGCCATTCTCTGATGGAAGGACCTTTAAATGGAATATCTATACACACCCGGAGGGAGATATATAGAAGAATACACTTTCTTTATTTAGATGGATAAGTTTTCTAACCCGGAGGCATTACTTGCTGAACTTTGTTGCGTTATACCAAAAAGGATAATGGGATTGTATCCATCTACACAAGACAGTAATTTTCTTCCCACTATTCTTTCAAGAGGGTCAATATACCAATTACTTTTAAGTTAATTTTCCTTCATGTTATTAAGTCAGAGTTGCTTCCAGTCATTTATAGGTTTCACATGCGTGAAGTACATTATCGATGTATGCACCTACCTAATAACTCTACGTCAAACAATTTACAAAATTAGTAAAATTCGACTCTGTAGAATTTTTGCACTGTCTGTCTCGTTCTTTAGCTTTATTAAAACAGACTCGCAGCCGTAGTTTGTTAAACTTGTATAAAGTACTAGTTTGTTTAATAAACTTTAAAATAATTTAATCACGAGACTGATGGCAAACTTCTACGCCACTGAAGTGCAGAGGAAAATCAAACTGACACGTTCAAACTCTGTGGCCATAAGGTTAGCTAGTGATGTTACCGCACATTTCTGTCATCAAGAAAAGAGATAAATGTTGAAGTGTCGTTAAGATATCAAGCCGAGTCTGCAGTGACGTGACGTTACTATGTGTTTCCCAGATAACGACCTTGCCTTGCAACGACCGGTCAGAGATATCAAATTTTTCCTTGAACTTCCCCCCTCGCTATAAAAATTGCTTGTCGTGATGTTCAGATATAACTAATGATTTTCGCGATATTGGCCCGCATTTCGATAGAAAAAAAAAAAAATAATAATTTACTAAAAGATCGAATGAAGTTCTGCATATACATATATGAATTATATTATCCGTTACGTGCTACGAGTATCGTCAGTCTCGATTTTTTCTAGTCTGCAGAAAAAAACGAAAGAAAATGGTTATTTTTCTTAGACTTATATCAATAACGTTTATTACTTTGGTTAATAATGTAATAGCGGTGGAAAAAGTTTTGTATCGAGATATCTCTTATAATAAACTCGGTAACAGTGGTGATATTAGTAATAGTAGTAACTTGGCTTCATAAAAATTGATATCAGCAACACCTTTTGGAAAATTGCAACGCCAAATTCTGTACTGGCAACAATAAATATAGATCTATATCCGGAAAGTGGAGTTAGTTTTATGTTATCATCAAAATTTTCACAACATTCCTTTCAGGTGATGGCCTACAGGCAACTTTTAAGGAGAAGGTGTGTTTTTTTTAAACCAACATAAAGACCAAATATCGTGGAGTTAAAATCGTTTAACTGTAAAAATTCTCGATATAATTAAAAGTAGGCCGTTAACCGACACAATAGAGCTTTTGTGCAAGCTGTTATAAAAGCGAAAAATAATTGTTATCCGTTTTCCAATGTCATTAACTATTACTAAACTTGGTTCGACAGAAAGAAGATGGATGATGCAAGAACATCATCTCTATTTTCTTTTCGTTCCATTCGCATCGCTCCTTCAATTCTCTTCTCTTATCGAACCTGAACCCCGGTTAGTGGATTCTGTAATACCTGTTATGGACTGATTTATAGGTTGATACAACAAGGAAAGTTGAGTGCATGTTTCGCTGTGGTTTTGTCGCCCTAAAAACTGATGGAGTCTTAAGATATTTTTAGAGTCAGATTCAACTGCCTGTGAAGCCATTAAGTAACGTCTTTTCAGTTCAACAAATACGGATAACTAAAACAAAATACTGCAAAATGGATGTGACATATTGAAAGAAGATGAAAGATGCTTTCTATTTCGACCCCTTTTTTTTTTTTTTTTTTATCTCTTGTAGCGAAAATTATCAACCTAAAATTTCCTTTCCTCTCTGTAATTTATTGAATGAAAGTTTCAAAAATTCAGTTTTGAAATTTAAAAAAGTTTATATATATATATATATATACATTTTTTTCCAGGCCGACCAGGTCAAAAAGGAGATACTGGCGATAGAGGACTTCCTGGTCCCATGGGACCTCGTGGCTTACCTGGATTACCAGGAACAGAAAGAATTGGTAAGTGTTCATCGATCAGTAAACTTTAAAAAGCGAAAAATAGGAGTAAACAAGGCAACGGAAGAAGGAAATGCTATAAAGAATACTAGAAAGAGTCTAAAGAAAATTTATTGTTTTGTTTTTCGGAGTGTATTTAAAAGTACTAATTCTAGATTTAAATATCTAGGGATTTCGATGCTTTTAAGAAAATTGTTATCACAGATATCAGGAGAATTTTATTCTTGTGTTATAGAATATTTTCAGTATATATATATTTTAAATTAATTTAACCATATAATATATATTACTAGTACTACAAATTTTTCTCTTAAAGCCATTTTATATATACATAATCATGTAATTTTTTTACCTAGCTAAATATTTAATAAATAAAAAAAACAGACTGTCTAAAACTGGTAGAATCGGATTCAAAAATTGAACATGTATAAAAATTTCATGTGTGTTTATTTGCAGATCTTCCATCTCACCGGTACGAAGTGGATCGAATGATTAATGATGAACCGCCGTCTTATAAAAGGAGAAACGGTAAATTTAAATTATAAATATTCAATTTGGATTTGCGGTTTCAGATGGAGTAAAAAAAAATATTAATAAATCATAATTCTCAGAAAGTGAGTTTTCCATGTCTGGAAAACAATTCAATAATCCTATTGCTTTACAAAAATAATTGGAAGCTGTACAAAGGAATAAGCTTCTTATCTCGAAACATTCAATCCATCTCCTCTTGTTCTTTCCCCCTTCAAAAGAGGAGGATGCATCCTCCTCCTCCTCCTTCTGCTCTTCCTTCTCTACTGAAGAGGCGAAAGTAGATGTGTACCCACAACTTCGCAAGTTTTCAAAGAAGTTTAGATAATAAAGTAGTTTACGGTCAACGGATACCGTGAATGTATTATGTGAACTAGGAGAGATCGTTGTGCTTGATATAATCAAGTTTCTAGCCATGGGCTCTTGGACAAGAGTCATTAAAATGCAATATCTTGTGCATCTGTTTCACCCAAACATCGTCTAAGTATCATTACTCTCTCCTTGTAGCATGCTGCTGACACGTTTTAGCCTTTGGCTTTGCTTTGATGATCATACGACCAGAATAAAAAGTAAAATAAAATTAATTCTGATTTGACTTCAGCTTCGCTCCTATTCCCCAGTTATTATTAAAATATTAAAAAATAGAATAAAAGAAAATTTTACGCTTTTTCTTTTAATTCTATTTCTTATAATTTACAATTAAATTTAATAAATCGATGGAGATAGGAAGAATAATTTAATCAACACATATTCGATTCAACAGTTGGCGTGACTTAATGCGTTTTACAAATATAATTATCTTAAATTATATTATATTTTAATTAATTAATAATTTTATTGTAAAATTTAATTGTGTCTTACGTCCTCTTATCATTTTTATAAGAATATTTGTTACTTACTTCACTATTAAAAAATATTTTGTAAATTTATATTTAAACACCAGTAGGAAAATAATTTTAAATAAGTAGTATATAAATATGGATCGCAACCCTTGTTAGCCTTTTTTCTTTGTCTTGGCGGATAACATTCACTTTAAATATTAACCACGAGATAAGATGGTATACATATGCTTATAGGAATTGTTGGTTGAGGGTATTAAGTGGAAGCCCTAATGAAGACATACGAAGTATCATTAATTCACAGTTGTCCAACATTAAGCCCTCTCCTCTCCTCTCTCTTTCTCTCTCTCTCTCTCTCTCCTCTCTTAATATAAATGACAGGACTTAGATAAACAAAGCTAATGGTTGAAATGAACTAAGTTAAACTAATTAAAATTAGCTATTTCGAAAACGTTTTCCACCTTATCAGGTCAAGAAAATAGTTTGAAAAATGAAGATTGTTTCTCCTAATCTTTCGCTTATTTTTTTTTCCTCCTCCTTCCATTATCGGTTATTCGGTTATGAATAATTAAAGCGTTTCGATATGTTATTAATTTTGTGTGGCTCATTAATTTTTGATGGTATTTTATCCTAAAATTGCTTCCATTATTCTCCAAATGAATAGCGAATGATCACACAAAGATAGAATTTCCCATTCATTCGCCATTTCCGCTGATTTTAAATATTTATTTACTTTCTCCTATTGAATCATTTATACGTTTGATTATCCTTGACAATCTTCCTTCTCTGATGAGGTAGATTAAAAAAATATATATATACGTTCTCGAAAATGCACAGTTTGATACTGAGCCGTAAGAATACAAAGGATAACAATGTTTCATTCTTATTGCCTTATTTGGAGCATTTTGTCTGCTTTATTCTGTTTTCTTTTCACTTTTGTTTTCGGCTTTTGCAAACTCTGTTTACTCTTCTATGTTAATACAACATTCATTTCATCTTAAAACTATACGCATTTGTGTGACCTGACTTCTGACAGACAGCGAGTATAGATAAAGTAAAGACAAACAGAGAAATGGAACCATGGTTAGTCAGGCAGACAAGACGTGGTAGATGCTCTGAATTGTCTTGCGTTGATGTCTGTCCTCTTTCATTTCTATTATCTTTATTTCCCTCGGGAATTAGGAGTATTAAAATTACTTTAAGCCAAAAGTTTGACCGTCGATCGATTTTGCCAAGGAAACGGATATCTCTAATGCTTATGACTTTAAAAAAATAAATAAATAGATTCGGTAGCAAATTAAATCAAGTGAGTGGTATGGTATCATGCATTATTCTAGACAATTCGGTCAATCTTAGGTAATATATAAAGAAAGTTTTACTTTCGCTTAACACGCAAAAACGAAATAAAATGAGACATATATAGCCTAACTTTTATGATACCCAGAAAACATAGTCACGAAATTGTCTTCTAATTCTAGAATTGTTTTTTTTCCTTTCGATTTAATAGAGAGCATTTTTTTTCCTTTCTCTTTCTCTCTAAAGATAACTGATAAATTCAATTCCTGAAAAATAATTTGCAATGATAGATTGCTGCAAACATCCTGCATTAAATCGATCGTTTTTCGTGAATTTTCAATCAATCATCAATCTCTTGCGTATTTCCGATCCTACATATTCGACTGAGGTTTCCAATTCGGCAATCAATAACTGTGGTTTACGAATGGCTAAAAAAAATCCTCCCTAAGGGTTTTCAATCGTATATGGAATCCCTATTGATCCTTACTGAACCTAATTCTTTACAAATTCTCAATCTTTCTACTTTTATGATTCATCTCTCGTACATTTCATATTATTTAAAACTGTTTTTGATCGCATAACCTTCGCCATTTTTGTAATTTAAACACTTACCTGGCAATATAGTAGGATGAACTCTACCATTAAATATTAAAATAACTTTTTTTTGTAGGGAAATAGCAAAAGTAGTTTTACCACCAAACTACTTAAGAGATTTATTAAAGCTGCAAAGTGGATATGCAGCATGGAATGAAGAAACATGTTTTCGTGCTACAATGTTTAAGTCGTTACATGCCAGTGTTGGGTCTGAATGCCTAATATAACGTACTGCAAATGAGAAAATTAACATTTACAGAAAATTAATGGTTTACTTCTAATAAATCCTTAACTGATACTTGAAAAATAAAGTTTCGTGATGATACTCACATGCGATTTTTTTTTTTTTTTTATTGAGCCAGTAAGAGTGCTTTAGGGATTATTAACTGAATGCTTGTATAAAGTTGTTTTCTTATCTTCTTAACTTAATAATATAATAATTATGATAGAGAAATATGTAGAAATGTTTCTAAAGTAAAATATTTGCTTTATATTTTCGAGAAATATCGAAAAATAAATCGAAAAAATCTATTTAAATAAAAAAATTCGGTTTTCGGAGACAATATCGCATCATTTTTCAGAAAAAAATGTAAAATTTTTATGTATGTTTATTTTTTTATATAAACAAATTCAAGCTTTTATAAAATATTTTCGAATTTATTCAAGAAATTCGTTTAGAAAGAAAGATGTGGCTTCACAAATATTACGCAATTTCTCCAAAATAAACATCTACAATAGATCGCTTCGAATTTTGTGATTTTATAATCAATTTGAAGATAATTTTGATCAAAAATTTTATTTATAATCGTATAATTGCTGAAATTAGAATATTGTACTACCATAGAGAAAGTAGTATGAATTACAATGATATATAGTAGTCATATGCCATGTTTTCTGTGTATTGCTCTATAATCGATCAGGATCGAAACGTATCCCATTTTTCTCCTCGGTTAGATCAGTCTCAATGGATGAGAAAAATGAAAATATGAATCAATTTAATAGAGACAGTAAATCGCAAAGTAGATTTTAACATTGCTAACAGATCTGCCCTGTTCAACGTGAACAGTTACAAAACCATCGCCCTTCAGAATTGATGATAGTTGGCAAATATAAATCTTCTGAAAAATTTTCTAAATATCCTCATATATCTCGGGCTTTATACATCATATCAATTGGTTCAGTATATCAAACACTTTAGTAGAAAGTGATAACCCACACTTATTATGGTCCAAACCTATCATCAACCCATTTTACAATCTTAAGTTCTTTCTATAATGTCCTCTTTGGGCTTCTACTAAACTCTCGCGATTTTGAGACCATTTATAGTCTTTTTTTCAAAAGATAAGTCTGCAGATCTTTGAGTAATAAATTTTATTGCAAAGTATCTTATCGAACATTTTATCCGTAGATCAACGTATAGAATTTTGGTGATTGTAATCTATATGAGATTTTAATCAGAAAGCGCTCATCTCGATATGTCAGAATTGATTTCTTGAGATTTTCTGATACATAAATTATTATTTTTAAATTGTTTTTTGAGATTTCAGTGCAGAAGTTATTTCTGTAGCCATTACATCTCTATCTATAGCTCGTAACTCTCTTGGGTTTACGATATATATACAATATATATTTGGTTTTCATTATATCTTCTAAAAATTTTTTTCGATAATATTTTAATCTGAAAAAAAAATCCGATTTTGGAATGAAATTTCCATTTCCAAATGCTTATTCTAATCTCGGAATCGATCATGGATGCCTTTCAAACTTAGATCAAATTCCCCAAGACTCTTTTTTTTGGCTATCAAAATCGATCACATATACAAATTTACAAATCTTACAATCTGCGTTTTGCGATATTTAATCTTCGGATCAATTCGAGCCTTCGATTTTTTAAAATTTTATCCGAAGTTCTATTTATTACGAATTAACGAAATTTTTGAATCGATCGATCTTGATGGATTTCTTTCTTTCTTTCTTTCTTTTTATTCAACAGAGCGAAAAAAAAGTAAGAGATATCGATTACTCAGGAAGAGATATTGATTACTTTAATCTTAATAATCGATTTGAGCGATTGATCACCGATCGATTTGCGAAATCATAATTTCATTCGTCGTAATTACGTCACTCATTGTATTGGAAATTACAAGATGACAGACAAATGAATTAAGCAAATGCAATTTTATTGGATGAGCGATTGCATTTAATTTATTTTGGATTTAATTACATATTAAATCTTATTCGAGTGGGATATAATTGGATTAATCGAATTAACTCGGCTGTTTGGGATTAGATTGTCAACAATCGTGATCAACACGGACTCATTCGTTTAACGCTGTGTAGCTCGCTCTAACGCGGATAATCATTTTAATCGCTTGGAAAACAATTGAAAAAAAAGCGTTAATTTCTTAAGAAATTCACGCTTAACTTAAACGTGTTTTTCTTAATTAAAAACTTCAATTATTCGTTATATTGAATTTATTTGTTTTTTTAATCTATGGCTTGACCATAGATTGAAAGCTTCAAAAATCTATGAACTGCGAATTAAATATATATAAAAAAAAACAATTTATTCTTTATGAAAACTAAATTTAGTGAAAACAATCCGCTCATCCCCGAAAGATTAACTAAAACTTAAATCTAATAAAGAGATTTATCTTCTTAAGTCTCATTAAATTCTAATCCCAATTAATGTCGAAGTGTCAGATGACAATGACTTTATCTGTAAAAAATGACACTTTAATCTCTTGTGTTAATAAACGATAAGAGTTTCATTGAAAAAAAATTTTCTCCGATTATTTTGAAAGTTTTATGTTTTTATACGGACAACAAAAAGTTTCTTTACCTTAGAAAAACAGAAAAAAAAAAAAATATTCCTCTTGAGGATCTTTCGAAACACCTCCAGAGATCTTTTAGCTCTTTAACTTCAAATAATTATAATTTGTCATTGTTTCAAAATCCGCCATTTTGTAATTAGAAGATATGTTGTAAGTTAATCCCGCAACATATCTTCTAATTACAAAATGGCGGATGGTAGTGGTAAATCTTATTAAAAATATATTTTTATCTCTCTCTCTCTCTCCATTCTAGTTTTGAGGGAGGGAAAAAATATTCGATCTGCCATTTTAAAATAAAGTAAATGGAAATTTTAGGTTTTCGAAATTTTTCAGATTTTTCTCCTGTCAAATTCATCATGTGTCAAATTTCAGCTTTATAACATACCGAGAAGCCCACTAATAATTTTTTTTTTTCGTGGTTGAAGTTTGGTGTAGCTTTACTAGCGAGCAGTTCTTTTGCATATTCGGAAAAAAAAACACTAGAAAAATTTCCGAATATTTTCTGTTCGTGTCATGGAAATTATTTTAAAAGGGAAATAATTTTATCATGCATCATTTTTAACTTTAAAACTTTAAAGACCACAATACTATTTGTTAGCAGAGAGTTTACTCGAACTGAAACCGCATTATCGTTAAGAGCAGGGAGATCTTGATGCTTTACCATTAAATTGAGCGTATATGTTGAATAACTCAGGCATATCCTTTATCCTTCCAATGTACATAAGCTCATGCATTTGTATCAGATGCCACTTGCAAAAAATGCCAAAAAAAAATCTTGCAAATTCATCGAAGGATTTTTTTTCCCAATTTTCTTCAATTGCCATTAAAGGAACTCATAAAAAAAAAAGTTGCAAGAGAGCAGATTCGTCTGATACTTTACTTTTTTTTTTTTTTTTTTGGCAATGTTTGGTCTAATTATAAAATAATTTATATTTTTACATTAATAAATTGCTTAAGAAAAATCAGAATTTTTTTTCCTTCACTAGCATTTTATAGGTAACAGATAAAAATAATTTTTTTTTTCTTTCTACCTAAGATGAAAATTGATTTTTCAATTTTCTCCAACTACTCCTCCTAATAATATTCAATCTTCTAGCTTTTAACGGTATCAATTTAATTAATGGTAATTAAAATATAAATATAATAAAATTTCGAAAATAAAAAAAAAAAAAAAATATTTATTATTAATCCAAGAAAAAATTTTTTAAAAAGTGTCAGCATATTTATTAAATTATTTAGTTAAACTTAGAAGAAGAAGAAGAAGAAGAGAAAAGAAGAAAGGAGTCAGCAAAATCTATTGTTCAATCATAGAAACAAAATTTCCTTTCTACTTCAAAAGAGTAACGGAAAATCGCATTTTCAATTCTTCATTAATCTTCTGATTCTTGTATAAAAGATTTGACAAAATTAAATATTTAATTAGAAATACTCGAAGTTGACCGGTTACACTTCGATGTTCATTCTTCGAGTTTGAATGGTTGAAAGGGGAGAACGATCGATTTTTGATTCGGAAAATTGAAGAGTATATCGTCAATTCCTGTAAACATTACAAGAAGTTTTCTATTTACTAAACTCTAGAAGTATTCTGTTTACTTTTATGAACAAACCAATGTCACATGATCGGCAATTTTCTGTAGTCGGTACTGCAGTTTACCTTTCACTTTAATAGGGTCTTGTTCAAGTTTGTGCACGCATGCATCCGAATTGCACACTTACTTCGTAATTTACTATATTTCTCTCGAACTGTAACCAAGTTTATAGCATGACCTGAAATTTTCTTAACTATCGTTTTATGAGCATGCCATTTTATGAATATTCTCTTGATTTTTGATTCTAATGATAATTTTATGTAATGACTATAAATTTATGTGTTTATTAAGCTAATGTTTTATTTTGAACAGTTGCTCCGAGTATTTTAAACAATGAAGAATTCTATATGGTTGAAGAAGGTAATCATCTTACCTTATCTTGCATAGCTAATGGAATACCGGAACCTGATATTACGTGGAGTAGAGGTGACTCTCAAAGGTTCCATTCCCCTCATTGTGAGTATAAATATGCTTATACTTTGTACATTTCTACTTAGGCTGACTAATGTGCAGCTATTATATAACTTAAGTTGGTTCTTCCATATCTGAAGGCCTATTAGCAATCAGACTGTTACTAGGCCTTTAGTTATAGAAAGTTCACAGATGTGCGCTCTTTTAGACATCTGTAATATCATGGGTTTGAGATTAATGCAAATCAATCTCCACTACTCTAGCTCGTAATATCTCTAGTCGTAATAGTTGCTCATGAATCACCTCCGCCCCTTTGGTTGATGATTCATGAGCAGCTATTACGACTTTGCTCTTATTCAAGACTCTTGCTGCTATAAGGGCCAAATACAAAAGCTTAATTGTAAAGGAAACTTAAGTATGCATTTATCAATTAATTTGGAAACTACTGCAACAAGCGAAATGGATGAAAACATTTCGTCCACCATTTTGTTTCAATATTACGATGAGATAATTGACCTTATGTCATTCATCTCACTCTATAGGAAGCTTCATATAAATCTCTCAAAAAAGCCAATTATTTTGCTTCATAATGGCTAAATGAATGCAAATCGGCTAAATTTAAATATCTGCAAATTTACAACCAAATCTAACTGGTCCGCCATATTGAAACAAAATGGCTGCCTTATTCATTTATCTCTCTTCTGTTTCATTCGATTTCTTTATCGTATAAATAAACTGGCTGAAGTGCACGCTAGATAAATAAATATGATAGCAATTTTCTTTTTTCAACACGGCGGACAAAACAATTTATTTTGTTATTTATCTTGATAAACTCTGATACAAAATTTCTTATGTTATTAATCTCTACAAAGAGAAAATAAATTAAACCAATCGCCATTTTTTTTTTTTTTTCAATATGGCTAAACAAATAACTGATTTATCTTGTTCAATTCCTAAAGTATTTATTGAACAGAGAAATACCTGGAACACATATGATTCTTAAAAGCTTCCACTCTCTGCTCCATTCTTCTATTGCAAGTTTACACGTGTTTATGTATCCTTATAACCAAGCCAATTTTTTTTTTCTAAGACAGCTATCCGGAAACTATATAAAAATTATTTATAAAATGTATTTTCTGTAACAAAATCTGAACAAAAATGAATAACAGTATAATCTAATGCAAAAAATGTAACCATTCGAAACTTTTGCATATCTAATTTACATGTTTAAAATAATTTTTTCTTCCCTACAACTTACATATATATATATAAATCTTAACTGGCAATAAATATTTATTTTCGCGTATAGTTGAATATATTTGTACTTTTATTAAGGAAGGAATTTTCCTTTGAGCGAGTTAAACTTTGCATTTCTGTTGTGGGATCGTGCCGCAGTAAATAAATAAATAATATTCTATAAAAGGAAATTTGCCAAGAGGCAGAGAGCACTTTATAAAAATCTCTAAAGACTGTTACCATATCAACTGTTTAAACCTCTTGATGTAACACTTCCACAAATATTCATTTAAAACATAAACTTAAAATACATACAGTATAAAGCCACTCCAGTTCCATATGTCAATTTTAATAAATTAAAGAGCGATCGATGCTGTCACCATTTCTGACTCGTAAAACTCCGAAATTGTTTAAAATTGTCTAGTGTATCAAATGCCATATACTGCATAAATTTATTCATCTATTCCCTCTTTTCTTATCAAGATTTAACAAAAATAATCCCGAAAATGTGAGAAAATAATATTTTGATTTTTTTTTTAATCTGCAAAAGCGATAAAACTATTATAACGGTATAGTCACTGTTAGAGGAATCCATTTTGATGCAATTTTTTTTTTTTTTTTTATTCTCTGACTATATTAAATCTGCTACAGAATAAAAGTTAATAAAGGATAAAGAGGATGGGAAATGTGCATTATTTTAAATAATCAGAATGATAAATCTATTCAATCGATAGTTTTGCAGATTTATCTGTATAACTCTCTGCAACAGTGGTCTCAAATTCGTGGTTCCATATACTCTTTA
>WUQG02414673.1:0-15864 GCA_011317285.2 Androctonus mauritanicus | reverse complement strand
GCGCGGGAAATTGCGGACTCGGGTCCTGATCTATTAGCGAGGGACTAAGTCAGTATGTTAAGGTGAGTTTTTTTATTATTCGTAGGCGACTGGACTATATCGTCTTTACCTAATCGGGAATCGACGTGTGGCGGGACGTTGGTTAACGCTTTTTCTCCACTAACCTAATAACCCGAATTTAATTTCATTTCTAATTTAAGTCGATATCGGTTGTTTATCGGCGGGCGCCAAGATTTTCGGTCACTCGTCTCTGGCCTAAAATCGCGACTTCGGAGTTAAAAAATCAGTGTCGATATTCAAATAACGTTACGCCTTCGATCGAGTTTCTATCGGTGGACGAGGACGTTGACTCGCCACCGTCTGCCATCTATCCCACTTGTCCTACATACGGCTGGAGGCCCGCATCCCATCTCTACACGCCGTTAACTACCGATAACCGAGGGCCGGTCCTACCTATCTTCCACCTCAACCGTTTTCGGCACTTTCCACCTCGGTATAACGGCCCGGGCTAGGTGTTAAAACGCTATAAAGCGGAAGAGAAACGGCGTCGACGCCGGCGTAAAAGATAGATTTCTCGAGAAAGACGGTCTTTCTCGTAAAAGATAGATTTCTCGAGAAAGACCGTAATTAAACGATTTTATTTACGGTTTTTTTTCCTGAGGTAGCTGTACGTCCTTAGCGTGGTGGTGATGGTGGTGGGGTTATTCCGGTTGCCCCGGTTAAAACGAGTTTGGCCGGGATATCGGAAAGTATTAAATTCCACCGCCACGGGAGGCGATAGCGGGCGTCGACGAATTTGAAATGGAGAATTTATAGCGGTCGGCCGGGCTTAAAATAGGTCGGAAATGGTACAATGTCGCCCGTCGTCCTTGGCGAAAATACCAATCGGCCCTAAGGAAAAAGGCCTAGGATGGACCACGCCGGTAGCCCATTCCGATAACTGCCATGGAGGGCCGAAACGGAGACTGCCGTTCGCTGATTATCCACATAGCGAATTCTGACCATGGCGTCTTTATGAATAACCAACCCTATTACTGGACGGAATAAATAGTGTAATGAACCCTATATAGGGTAATAGCCTGTCAGGTATTTTATGTACATTTAGCGCTTTCTAACGTCAAAGGATATTAATTAATATACTTTTCACGCACTGACGGTAAATTATCTAAGTCTATATTTTACACTGGGATCTCAGCGTCATTCCTCTCCCACTCCGCCCAACGTGGTTTCCTCTATCGACCTTTTCTGGCCTCCACCCACCGCGGGAAACGGGGCTACCCGTTCGGGCGCTCCTATTAACCTTCGGTTTTTTAACACCGGCGGAGAGTCGAAAGCCGGGCCATGGCACCCCTGGAGGTGGGGATTGGGTACCGTTCTCCCCGGGTGAGGGGAGAGCTAGTTTGTCCCCTTATTCCGAATGGCGGGCGCGGACTAGAAATCCGTTTTTAACACACACCCGAAATATGTATAGAATTAGAGAATTGTATCGCTGGATAACCCAGCCGGAGTTGCGTAAATGATAGTGATGTCATGGGGACGTTACGTAAATAAAGAAAGCTGGGTGACACCTGTTTGGATGGAGTCGAAGTTATCTAGTCGAGTAATTAGGTCGTTTTAAATTCATCGAGGCTCTTCGGGCGTTTCCTTAATTTATCGGCCGTGTGTAGCTAGGTAGAGTGGGGCCACCGTTCCTCCTCTAATACACTATTTTTTTTCCCACCGTTTTTCTCCACTACCTACCACCCGACCTAGGCCGTTTACCCGAAAAGTCCATCCATAAATTTTAACCTTGCCATTCTACACCCGGTAAATCTGCCATCTTTGAAAAGCGCGCGTGCAGAGTCGAAGGCCAGCCAGACTGTATGTAATCGCTTTATTAGACATTAGAGGGAGGAACCCATACAGGCTTAGTGTCGTCCACCCTCCGCTTGATTTTTTGGTTGCAGAGGTGCGTGGTGTCCGAAAGGATACCGCCTTTCGATATACGCTTATAAACTGGACCATATTTGATATTTTGGCGGTGTTATCGAAACGAATAGCGATATCGATATCGCTGGTTGTTTGTTATGCCTGGAAGCTGGTAACGGTTTCGACATTTATTACCATTAATTTTTCCCGACACGCGACGATGTTAGCGCCGATACTCTACGCGATTGTTTATGGCCATTGGCATTCGGCCTAGCTTCTGGCGTTAATTTTTTCCCCATTCGAGGCTGGCCTTATTTTTTACTGGTAAGGCGATAACGCGTTAACGATTCCATTTGATTATCGACCGTGATGGCGGATGCCCGGCTTAAATACCTCTGACCATTTTCCAGTATGGCCCGGATAAGAGCAAAAATTGCGGAGGATCGGCCCTTTACCGCATCGGAAAAAAGAGCGCGGCTGCGGAAAAAAAAAAAAAAAACGTTAAGGCATGTGCCGTTAACGTTTTATAGGTTATTTAAGTACGCGGCCCTACCCATTAACATAATATTTACCGATATTCCGTTTTTTTCTAGGATAATTAGCGTAGATAGCCGATTAAATGTTAACGAACTCAGGGCCACAGTGGGATATCGATCGAGGTGCCATTGGCCACCACTTTCTCGAGATATAAAGAAGGTCCTATAAATACAAGCGGAGTGGCAGCCAGGGGAGTTCTTATTCAGCCATTTGAAACTCATAAACTATTATTAAAAGAGTTCTTTGGGTGTATTGTCTGGACCGGCTGTATAAGTACAAAAAATTAGGCGATAAAAACGTCAATTATTTATTTAAATAATGAGACGATTGTGTGGACGGACAAATCGACCCAGAACATTCGAAGCGTAGAGAAACAACTTCACTTTTCCATCCCGGAGTTCTTAGATGGATAAACGACCATGTGTGTCATCAGATGCGACTCGCATGGAGACGTTTCTACAACTTTCTTATACAATATTCAATTCCTCCATTGTTTTCACGCAACACGCCAACTCGGCTGGCCCACTTTTTTCAATGGATTTCTGACGGAGATTCTATTTTCGAGTTTTAAACTCTAAATAACAAAAGAGTAGATAATCCGTTTCTTAGGTATTTGGCTGGTCGGCGGTAACCGAAACCGGTCTAGGAAAAGAAGAGCGTTATTTTTGCACTCGACGTCTTCAAGGTTTCGTTTATATCGGAATATCCGTCATCGGTGGAGCGTAAACGTACGTTTAAAATTATAAACACTGGTTGTTCGAGTCCGAGTGGTAATTCCGCTAAAATTAAACCAAACTTAGATAAGTAGCCAGATAGCGGACGTTATAAATAGTTTAAGGTTTTTAATCCCAAATACATTCACGCCTTAGCTATTGACGTCCGGCCATAAATCGGCTTGGACCCAGCTAACGTTAATCATACATATATATATGTGGGGCGACAACTTTCTAGCCTCCGGTGCATCTCCCTGTAACTCCAGAGTAGAAGTTAATTAAGGTTAGAACTTATTATCGATTTTGTGGGTCAAAATGTCAACGCCGGTTGGATGTCCATCAATCTCCACTACACCGAATCAAACCACAGATATTTAGGTTAAACTTTGGTTAAACAATAGGCCAGATGGGTTAAACGGTGATTAATATTCCTATCTCATTCGCCCAACTTTCTTCTCCGGTTTAGCCAAACATATCGTCTTAGTAGTTCTTAATGACTTTTTTTTTAGCTAGCATTAAATGTTCTCCCCGGCTGGAGGTCACGCCTCTTTCCAGAATAGCTGGTTTTTTCTTTATCGCCCAAAGTATGGTTTTGGGAGAAGTAAGTCGGACCTAACGTACGAATTTTAAACTGCTCTACTCCCAGCCTGGCCAGCTACCGTTCGAACACGTTGACTGGAGTTGGCCTTCTTACAAAATGGTATAAACTAGAGAATTTTATAAAAATTTCCTTTCGAACCAATAAAATTAAAAATTTGGTGACGTATACGGTACCTATTATCCGGCTAAACAATTCTGAATTAACAAAAGAACATTTTAAACAGTAAACTTCCCCGATAAGCGGAACTTGTATTATTATAATAATTACGGTTGGAAATCCGTTCCAGCTGGCCACACCAGCGTAAACAGAATTTATTTTTCCGAAAACTTAGCGTCTGTGGATGTTTAGAGGTTAATAACTCGGGTCTACTATTACTTATTTATCGCTTCCGTTTGTTTGATTAAGGCCCTTTAATTTTTTCCACTTTGATTTGGAAATTTGAAGTAAAACGTGACTTGGACAAAATTGGCCGCCGTTATACATACTTTCCGACGGGATAAGTAGGAGTAAACTACTGCCACAACATGTATTTTGTCGAATATTTTTAATTACTTAACTTTGGAGGCCAACCACCACCACAACGACTGTCGTGTTGGTACGGGATCTAACCATCGATAGGAGAAATTAATTTCGATAAAAGTGAGTTTTAAGGACGTTTCTCCCGTATTAATTATTTATGAATCATGAGTTGGCGTTTTAAAATAAATGCGGATTAGGTCAGTTAAACTAGCGTTAAGCGGCTGCCAGCTGGAAAGGCGGAATGTCGAACCAGTTCTCTGTCACTGGCCGTACGATGTTCCCACCCAGCGGTTAATCAACATCCATCCGAAAACAGCGTCTGCTTTATCAGCCGAGTTTCGGTTCCACCCACCAAAAGTTCGAAGATATCGACTGTCACCACCACAGATCCATCCACGTATTTACCCTTTCTTTATAGAAACGCAGTCTTTTCCACCCGCGAATAAAGTCGAGGTAAAAGATATCGACATTTTCTCATCTAGTGCCACAGTAACAGGCGATTAAGAAATGTTTTTAAATCGAATAACAGTTATTTGGACCCATCCGTCCACCCATGATCTCCACTAACAAACTTTGTTCCCCATAACCACCGTAAACAGTTCTTTAAGAAAAGGCCAGAGATGGATAATCTTGGAATCTTCGGTTTTGAATTTGGCTGGTGCGATTTTTATCTGAAGATTTCCACCAAATTTTTGGATGGTTTTGATTAACCGCTCCCCTGTTAAAATTAAACTACGGATAATAATAGACGACGGAGTCTTAATTAAAAATGTCGAGCGGATCATTATCGATACCAGTTATTGTTCCAATATCAGAAATAACAATAGATAAAAAGAAAACCATTTTAATACCTAATGGAATTAATTCTTTGTTTCATTGTTTATTCTGGTGGATCGTGCTAGTGTTTTTTTTTAACAGTCGACGAAAATGGGTTAACGCACTGTATTGACATTGGTAATATTTTAAGAGATCGATCTAACTCCTGTCATCCGTCGAAATAGCGCCGTTATTCGGTAGATAAAGGTATCGCCCCACTCCTCCATACCGTACTTTACACGCGTTTACCTTTCTGGTTAGCGACTACTCGATGGAGTGGAACTAAAGCCCTGGGAGGCAGTACTTTCCAGACGGCCATATTTTTACTTAGATAATTCGTCGGTCCACCTTAAACGGGAGAGACCACCATCCCACTGCTGGTGGTAGAAAAGAAAAGTCGAATTTCTCGCCCGCTAACGTAGAGAAAGAATGATAATCGGGTAAAATTCGTTCTGTTTCCTGGGGCTACATTCTCTTTTTTAACTCGATTCAAATAGGTTAGAAAATCTTGAACGTTAAAATCGAGGTCATGACTAGTATTTCGCTAAAAAGTGGAGCATTTCCCGCCAAAAGGACCGTGACCTTTTAACAAAAATGGCGGAAAGTATACATCATCCCGCTCTTCTTCGATATAAATATCGACAAAACGCGGTAAGAATTTCAAAAATAGAGTTATATATATATACACGCATAACTGTGAGAAAAAACATTTCGCATCTTTAGCCTTTAGTGGTATAGGCGTTTTCTGGAACATGGGGAAAACTCGACATATTTAACATTCAATTTGTGTATTAACATCATTTCGTGTTTCAAAATATTAAACAAATTACTTTTCGGCGCTTACGAAAATCCAGTAAAACGTTTCGTCTTCTAAAAAGGTTTTGGCCCTTCCAACAGTTAAAATCGACTAAAAATCTCTTGGACTTTTTTACCAAACGAAACTAGTTTAAAGTAATAATCCGCTTTTCATATTTTACTAATATAACCAACGGAATATTATAACTACGGGTGAGAATGGCCATCTTTGTTTTTGGTTAACGTACCCGGTGGCCGTTACCACCCACCACCCCTTACCCGCGTATAACGTGTTGATGCAAATCGTTTTCCACTTTTTCCCTTTAAACAGATGATTTAAATTTCAAACGACGTGTGCAGGAAGAGTGCGTATTTGACCCACTTTCCTTATTAGTGACACCTTAACATAGTTTGGTGGTTATGGCCAAGGATATAAACCTTGACTTCCACTTGGAAGAGCCAAAGTATTCTTCTACTCCGCCAACAAATAAATGGCTATTGGCCTAGCATACCGATCAGGATGGAAAAAAGTTCGTCTTTCCTCGGGGTCCGTTAATAAACACCCACCCTATCAAAACAGTGCTGGAGGTTCTTATCTGGCTAGCTGTCATTTACCAATTATCTTAATAAAAACTATTATTTCCCGGTCGACCTCTGACCTCTAACTTGGCCATTGGTCCATATTTAAAATATTTGTCTTTTGATTATCGGTAGATAACGATTTAGACTCCATTAGTTCCGCTCAATTTGGATGGTTCGATACCAGCCGAAATGATTAAAATTCGATCCCCGCACTCGAGAATATGGTTTATCTTTCGACTAGAAATTTTCAAAAGTGCACCGGAAATCTGCCAGATGGATGGTGTTTTTTAAATATCCAAATTTAAGGCATTTTGATGGGAAATTAAAGATATAAATGGAAAGTAGAAGACGCGATCGATTTCACTTTTTTAAATGTCACTAAACGAGAAAAACATATATTTTTACTATTTCCTAGAGAGAAATCGAATTAGAAAAGTTTCGGAGTGACAGTTGGAAAAGTGAAAATAAATTTAAAAACGAAAAATAAAAGAAGGGGCTCTTAATTCTCCCAACAGGAAAAGGGAGTGCAGAACATCAACCTTTCTCCGCTCTCCAGTTTCTGGTTTTAGCAAGGTCAAATAGTGACCCAGTGAACCTCCTACTTCGTCAAAAATTGGGACAGGAGGCTTCGACAGAGAAAGTAGCCCCTTCGACACTCGGGCCAGAGATTCGCTCATTTTCCGAGTTCGTGTTGGCCGAGACACAAGTCGAATGCGTTAATGTCTAGTCGTAATCTTAATTATCGTCATGTCGTAAGTCACGCTCATCTGTTCTTATTGTTTCCTTCGTCTCCGCTAGTATTTAGCCGGTAATATCTTAAATAATAATCGTGGTATTTTGACCAGTTTCTAAACATTTTCAGGTATTTGCTGTTGACGACGGTAATATTGACATTGGGTGAACAAGTCCATTTTCCATCTCCGTTAAGTCCAGATTACTCATCCGATTGCGCACTCATCATCAATTCTGGAAAATATCGCCCTAGTCCCGAACCACCGGCTTTGCAATACTTTGCAAATTTTCTACCCAGGTGAGTGAGTAATGTACTTTTAATGCTCGACATAACCTTAGAAAAATTAAGATGTCAGGGGTGTAACTTCTGGAATAAAGCGAATTTTTTGTCGAGAAACGAGGTCGGTAAGGGGCCTGACGGGGAACTTCCTGCCACCATCATTAATTTTCTAACCCGCAGACTTTAGAGTTAGGTGGAATTTTTTTTTTTTTTTGTTTTTTTACTAATTTCTTTTATCGGGCCTGGTCAAACTCCAGTGTTTTGGGGTTGAGAACCCATGGGCCATTTAGGATTTCGAAATTTTTTATATAATTGTTCGGTGGGTCGGCTTTGGCCGTTCATTTTGCGCAGAATTAATTAACTCTAACGCCATTTGGGGCAGCCGATATGAGCACAAAAAGTGGAAAAAATCTGAGTGTCTATGGTATCGTCTGAGTGCCTATGGTGTCACCCACGGGGATTCCATAGACACTCAGACGGTGCGGCATTAATAAGCCATAGAACTATAGCCAGTTATCATTTTTATACAATTAAAAAAGATTTATATTTTCAGTTTAAAGAGGATATCGAGAGGAAGTTACAGAGAAATCTGTGTTACCTACGACGATATCAACATCGCCATTAGGAAAGCTAAAAACACTATAGGTAACCATCACCAGTGTACCCGAATGACGGTTGCGTGAAGAGAGTAATAATAATAATATAAATTTGATTAATTAATAGGAGAGGTATCGAGAGAGATCTTCGAATTATCGTCGGTGTTACCAGAACCAGAACACATCGCTGTATCGGCGGAAATCGTACTGGAAGCCACGAAACTCTTAGCTCACAGGTAATTAACCTGTAGGCTGACTGGCGGATTTTATCCGGGCATTAATTAATTTTGTTCTTTGCCAGGTATGGTCTATCGTACGATGTTATTGTGCACGGATTACCTAGAATAGATACCAGTAAAACAGCCGTCAAGGATGTGTGTCCGACCTTTCTTCGACCGGTCAAATGCGAATTGAGCAGATATCGCACTTTGTCTGGAATGTGTAACAACCTACACAATCCTTCTTGGGGAAGCGCTCGCTCTGTGTTTATTCGCTATTTACCTCCCGAATATGGCGATGGTAAGTTCATTATGTGTATTTTTATAGGATAAGTCGATTTCTCGGCATACGTACGCATAAATAAAGAAACTAAGTCGGTAACTGGCATGCGAATAGCGCTCTTTCGACTCACGTGGTACCGATTCTCATTTAGCGTAGCGTCTATTCGAGTGGAAAGTTACAACTACACCGATATAAACAGGTTAAACACGCAAAATTGTGTCGCTTTCTAATTTTTCTCCTAAACGAAACGCAACTTACTAAACATTTTCGAATGAAGGAAATGTCATTAATAAAAAAAAAAACACATATACTCGTTATTTTCCTTTTCGAATAAAAAATTTTCGAAACCAAAAAAAATTAACTTATTTCTAGGCGGAACAAGATTTAGGTCTAGTCAAACAAACGAAGAAATTACAAGTTGGACAAGCATACAAAATTTTGAGGTCAATGACACTATTACGTTAGTACATAATTTTTGGATCACGAGGCTCGAACCTTGATAAAGGTGAGTCATCCGGGTAAGAAGCGTTATTTTCAGTGTCTTTGACATCGGAATTCGTACAAATTTTTAATTTTGGTGGAAATTTTTCGGTCCTACATAGAGTGGACGAGAGACTCGGTTTTAAAAGGCAGAATCTCACCGGTATTTAAATTTAATCGGTTAACAAAAAGGCATTTTCGTTCGATTCGGAGGTAATTTATCCTCATTACCTAAACTACGATGCGGTTGGAATGGCACTTTTCCTCTCTAACCAACGGAACCAGTAGACATGGTTAACCGTTTAGTTTAGCTCGGGGCCATCATTTAATTCGCCCGGGTGGTTTACGCATTCAAATCTCAGGTAAAATAAATTAAATTTAAAATATTTATATTCATGGTTAATTGATCGCGAGTTAGCTGTTCGTTGTCGAATTACGAAAAACCTGGAAAGTAAGATCATAGATAAACTACCGCCTTCCCCCAATATATCATACCTGTATTTGGATAACAGTGGTCAGGCGGGACTCCTTCTACCCACGAAATACGTATTAAAAATTGAGTATTCCTAAGCAAGGCCAATGCCATAGATGGGATTTCGATAGAAAGCTATTAATTTAGTAGCGGGAAAACATGGAAAAAGAAATACATATTTTTCCATATAGGTTTTAGCCCGAGAACTAATATTAAATTTACCGTTATATAAAATAAAAATACTGTATTATTTAACTGTTCCACTTGTCTGGGGTCACTGGTAGTCTAACGCCGGGGTGGGCCAACTTTTCTGACCTACGGCCACCCCAACTTGCGTCGGGTCTGTAGCGGACCGCGGATAAAAAAATGTTTTTACTCTCCGATACATAGCTGCCGGTAGTAAAGGAAAATATCGTCATGGTGCCAGAAACCAGCCTTTTATTTTTGACAATTTTCGCGGTCTTCTCTACCTCAAAATCCGTTGCCCCAATAAGTTACCTATTCAAAAATATCGGAAAATCGAGTGGGGCGCCTGCCAGATTTTTTTTTTAAAAGGGACGCTTCAGCCTACGAAATCGAAATTTAATTAATTAATTACCTCCCCCGTTTATATTCATCAAAATGATGAAAATAACTTTATTTGTAATAATTTTTTTAACTTTTATTATAATAGAAGAATATTATGTGATGATTTTCTTAATATATATGCTACCTAGATTGTGAAAACTCTATTGTTCATGATCGCTGGTTCCCCAATAATTTTATATTCATAAAGGTTCCTTAAATTGACAAAGTTTGAAGAACACTGATCTAACGGATAAATATTACTGGAACATCGATGTAAAGTTAGAAGCGATATAAGAGAAAACATTCTTTTAATAAAATTATTATTCGATTTGTGTCGAAATTGGTAACAATATACCGAAACTAAAATTTTTCTTGTCGTTGATAAGAGGCCATTTGTTTTATTGGCAGTTTTTTTATAAATTTCCAATAAAAGAAATGGAAAAAAACGGACTATTTTATTTGGTATTATGGGGTTAAAGGTGTCGGGAGACTCTGGTATTAAAATATGTATACCGGCAGGGCCATGGAAGGCGGTCAGCCCCCTACTAAACTAATCATATTACAGGCCTTAGCCGTAGTAGTAACGTTTCGGAATGTATTTTTGATGATATAATTTTTCATTTTCCACCAAATACAATGATTACTTTTAAGTGCATTAAATTATACTTATTCAAATAATTTGGAATAATAATTAGTATATGGCTTTGACCATTCCAATATGGATATGTCCTTCTCAAAATTCGAATTATAAAAATTAGCCTAGTTATATCCGGAAAACTAGTCAGTTTAGCCTGAGTCGTTATTAAACACTGTCCGTATCCTGCAGACCATAAATTTACAAAGAGCAATTAAGGATTTTTTAGTGAAAAATTGCACTATGATATGTTATTATGACATTTATTTTTGTAATTTCTAGAATAGAAAATGTCTTTAATTTTAACAGTTTAAATATTAATTACGTATTTAACACATCGATATACAAATAGATTTAACACAATAATAGTTTTGGTTTTTACCCCGAAATACAGAACATTCGTCTTTGCAAAATTGAATAATGGCTTAATAATAAACAAAATAGCTACAGAGGTCAAATTTTAAGCCATATTTTGCTAAATTTTCGGGGACCAAAAATAAGGATTCGAGTAAATATATTAATTTAGTATATTAGTATTCGAATATCGTTGGCGCAATGGCCGTAGTGGCTGCGCTTCCGTCCTGGAGGATTCGGATTCAATTCCCGGATCCCATGTTTTCTGTTTTTCGAAAGGAGTTGGGGCCCGAATGGTTGAACCCATCTTTCATTTGACGGATGACCCCGCTAGAGGATAGGTGGTGATGAGTCTGGAAATGCCCCACGCTTAATACTCGAGTGGAAACAGACGTCGAAACCACAGGGGAAAAAGCGTTAAAAAGTCGTCTGGTATCATCTAAAAATTAAATCCATTTAATAGCCACTATTTGGTAGTAAAAATATTAGTTTCAATATTGGTGCACATTTCGATCATTTTACGATTTTTAAAAGGCGGGAGCATTTCTCCAGATTCCAACATCTATCGAGGGATCTTCATTTTCGGATTTATGATACTTTCAATCTTCTTCAAATATTAAACACCTGGTCTATTCCAAGTACTTGCCATGAATAGTACACACGAGATATCAAATAGCACCGCTATTTGATGTCTTGGGTGTGCGGCGTGGTGATTGGCCGTCACCTGAAAATAGATTCAACGAGTCGGGACCAGCTCTCTCGAAAAAATCTGGAGATGTGAGATCGAAATCGAATCAAATCTGCAATGAGAGAAAAATATTTCCGAGCAACAGTTAGGCCTATCTGTGTGGAGGTGTCAGTCAGAGTATGGCTATGACTGACCAGACGGATCCGAATCTTTTATATAAAGTTGAGGTGTGGAATTCGAATTGGATTTCTGAGTTTAAAGCCGAAATATTTCATACCACCACTCAGTCCAAAACTATCGACAGATTAATATTCGGCGTTTTGTTACTCCCACGTTTAATTTTAAAAATAAAATATAGACAATATATAGCAATTCAAAAACTCGTGAAAAAATGAATATTTCGTGACCCGCGTGTTTCATCACCTTCTGAGTTTATGCTAGCTGTAATAGTTCTCTAATGTATAGGTGAAATTAAGTCGATGAGACTATGGTCGGTTTACAATGATTATTTACGGTATGAAATGTTTACACTTGTCTTTCACTGTGATTTTACATCAAATATTTAAAAATTCATGACTTTAAGCGTGATTTTTTTCCTATATCAAAAATAATAAGAAATAAAAGAAATTATTTTTTCGACCTCAAAATTTTACACTTAGAATTAAGTTTTTTGTTCATAGAAAACGTCACTTTCCCCTCTATAGAGAACCAAATGGCGGGACAAAACGGGCCCTGTCACAAGTTGACCCGTGTGAAGGGATCAGTCGGATGGTGAAGACGGGTGTCGATATGTCAGGTCATGATTCCATGAAGAAACTTTCCAGAGTGAGACCTGGAATTGAGTTCAGTCTTCTAGAGTGGAAAGCCGATGCGTTTCCACGCAGCTAATCCGGGCAATGCTACTATGTTGGCGGCCGGATGGCCGAGTGGTACGCTATTGGCGTACCACGCAGGAGGCACGCCGATAGCGTACCACTTCCATCCACCAACATAACTTTCAGGGCGCTGGACCCAGCCCGGCCATCCCCGTCCTTCACCATTCTGTCCCCCTCCACGGGTATGAGTGCAGCGGGTAGTTGGAACTGGCCCCGCCCTTTAGTAATCTCCCTGATTGGAAAGGGGCGTAAAATATGCAAAAAACAAAAAACTGCTACTAGGTTAGGTTTTAATTAAAACATCGAATTGTCGGCCAGATGACCGCAATGGAAATGTGCTGCGCTTCCACCTTGGAGGATCCGGGTTCAATTGCCTGCTCTCACATCTCCAAAATTTTTTCGAGTCTAGGCCCGATCCATCGAACCTTATCTTTCGGCTGATGATAACTGATGACCCGTGATGGGAACTGTAATGCCCCGCCGCTTAGTTCCTACAATGTGGAAAGCGACGTAAAATTGCATAGCAAATCAAAAATGGCGGCGGCCACTTCCACAGCTCATTATAGGCTGGCCTATCCATAATGTCAGCGGAAGGTTGAAGATAGGGTTTAATACCTCTCCTGAAAAACAAGGTATGGGACACGGAACTTTTCCACGCAGCCATTCGCCCGACATTTATAGTTATGGATATTTTTATGAAGTATTGCAATAGATGAAAGGAGCCACAATAGATAACACCGGTCTGTATACGCTTCAAATAACAGGCTATCTCCTAACTTAATTTAATAATCTAAGATTTCTCTCTGTGGGTACTTTGAACATTGTGTAGGCAAAAAACTGAAGACACTAAAAGTCTTTAGACCAAGTTGCAATTAACACTGCAACATTTCATTCCAAACAATCCCTGATCTTCGCGGATTCTGCAGTCAAGAATGCATTGAGCCGATGGTGGCATTTCGAATAAGGATGACATTAAACTTTAAATAAACAAAATTCCTTTTAGTAATACTCTTCTATTTTATCTATTAAATAGTTACTAGACGCTATCCGTTCATATATATGAGCGGAAAATTTGTGATTTAATCTAATAACCTTGGAGTATCACTGGAAAAACTCCTATAAAGTCGTATACGGAATCATTAGACGGCGACAACTATTACAGCCATCTTCAAAATTGGTCTATTTAGATGAACTACAGTTTTAATTTAATTTTTATTCTTTAGTTTTCAAATTATTAATAACAACTAAAAATTTTGGCTATGGCAGAAATCCGAGGATTAGATCTTTCTAATAATACCCTACTTATAGGAATCGGTATAGTGCAGAAGCGGCTGTAAACGGGATATCCAGCCAGCCAACCACGTTTTCTATTAATATATATGATGTATTTATATTTTTGAACATTCCGCATATCTGTAAACAAGGTGTTCCTAAAAAATCTGACTAAATTTAAATCAAAGATGCTATTCATCAAAACAAAGCGAGTCCTTATAAACATGGATATGCAAATGTTTATTTTTTGAAATAACACAAGATGCAAAAACATAAGTTAATAACATTAATAGGCCTATTAATCTCAGAATGACTGTGGTTTGCAATCAACTGTAACAAAACGAACTGTATATTAATCCACAACACCCTGCAAAATACTGGGACAGTGTGATTGGCTGGAAATAAGTCATGATCTCTCGAAGAAGAACTGAACGAATAAAAACGGACGTATATGACCTATGTTTTTATCCCCCGTGTTATTTCGAAAAGGAACCTTCAAGGCTCACATTTATTAGGAATTTTTTCTTTTATGGGTAGCATTTATGATTTAAATTTAGCCAGACCATTTAGGAACACCCTGTAAATAAAATGCGATGTTGGCTATCAGGTTGTTCCATATAGACTCCCACATCTTTTGACCTGTAGGAACAAAACTTTGCATAGCCACTTCCCTTGATCCTACAAATAACATAGGCTACTCTGGGTCGAGATCGTCCCGGGGGTGGGATCATTTTGGGGTGGTCACGAAAATATATATTTAAATTCTTCAGAGTTTTATTCGAATTCGGTTAGCGTCATAATCACACTGATATGAAGCCAACGTGATGAATAATATATCCAATAATGGATTATGTCACAATTCATTATTGTTCTACCACGTTATGACGTTATCATATGGCCGGTTCCATTATTGCCATGTTGCTGTAACAATAGTGCTAGTACTGTTGAAATTCTGTTCCACAACTTCCAATCGTTTTTAAAGCCTAAGAGACCATTTTTCTTAAAAGAATATTCAAATATGGTAAAACGTAGTTTAGTCCGATATATCTCGCGAGTTGTGTTAATAATCAGTGAAAAAGAAATTTGATATTGAATTTATTAATTAATAGTGAATTTTATACATTATTTTTGTCTTTCAAATCACAATTATTCAATTATAATTGCACATTAGAAGTGATTAATCACTTCGAAACCAATTGTTAATATTTAGTAATATCATTTTCATATTGAAACTTCTTAATCTAACCATATACGCTATTTTTATTTTTTAGGAATTAATTTTCCAAGATATACGGCTATTTTTGAGATGAATGTTTACAAAACGAATCATATATTTGCAACTTTTTAGTAAATGTTCGAAAGGATAATCTTTAATTTAATAAATCCTTCTTTTACTTCTAACAGTATCTATCTTGGAATGCGCACTATTGTAGTGTCATTCTTATCACCTGCCTTGATTTGATCAATGGGCATTTAGATAGAAATAAGAATAATAATCAATGTGTGATTGGCGAAATGATTCTTTTTAAGGAGTCAATTCATTTGATTCAACTCAATTGGAAGAGTCATTCATTCGATTTGATCTTTATTCAGCTTAATTTTTGAATGGGAGAATATATTCATTGACCTCGAGATTCGTGTTGGTTCGATCAATCATACTGACTTGTGATTCGTGTTAATGCCAGTTCATCAATTCGCATTATCTCAAAGCATTCGAGATATCAAAATGTTTTCAAATTTGTTGAAGAATAAATGATTTAATGAAGAATTATTTTCACTTTTGAAATGAATCAATAAATCAAACAATTCAAAGGATTTGATAACTGAAGCTGAATTTCGCGGATTATTTCACACGATTATAATATTAATTTATTATTTCATATTTCTTATATAAGAACAATGTGGCCAAAAAGGGAGGCTCAACTCGAGCCTCCCTTTTTGG
>WUQG02414662.1:0-15867 GCA_011317285.2 Androctonus mauritanicus | reverse complement strand
GTTGGCAAATATAGAAAAAAATCTTTCTAAAGACATTGTATACTCTTGTTTCGATTATTGTATACTGTGTAATCTCTTTCCAAACTGTGATATTGTCTATATAACGTTGTTATTTCAAAGTTTAATTAATAATAAAATATTTATAATTTAATCAGAAGCATAGTCTGTTCTCTATACCTTTCTTATGTATATAGCCTATATATATAGCACATTTTGTTCTAGTAAGAGCACCGAAGAATTCTAGTACCTAGGGCCTCGAATGTAATTAATCCGGCACCGCTGGTAGGGTGAGAGAAATTTGGCCCGATTAAGGTGGTAAATAGCGTCGATGGGGTCCCTAACAGTTACAAAATTTACATTTCTGACTAACTTGTAAAACCGAAATTGGCCTTTTATAGTAGCCTAATGCTAAAAATTGCCTCTGTTGAACCGGTATAAACATCGGTAGACCGAATGGACCCTTTATCCAAAAAGTCGTTTATTTGGTGCCTTTCTTTAAGTATTCTCGGTTACCCTCCCACCATGGGGTGGTTGAGGTTTCTGCCGGTGAACCCGGGTGGATAGGCCGAAATGGAAGTCGGGTGAAAGTAAGACGTGGGGAAAATAAAATATGGGAACGGCATTTATAATGAAAAGCCAGGAGGGACGGACCGTAACTCCCGCGCGTCTCACCTGCCTGGATAAAGCGGAGCGGGTATGACTCCGCCTGGACGGAAATTCGTCGCTTGTCGTACAAAGTGGGCGGAGACGGTCCTTTACTTCCACCTCTATTTATCAAATTGGAGGTGTTTCTAATGGTCAGACGGCGCACCGACGGGCCGTGGTTTACCGGTGGTGGTGAAAAGGGCCGCGCCCGTTTTATACAAATACAGATTTTTCCCCATATGTAGGTTTTTAATCGTTGGTTAGCTGGATATGTTTAGCAAAGAGCGGGTGTCGCCTATCTATACCGTTCCCCTCTTAAATCTGCCCTGGGGATGGGTGGTTCGTCTTCTCCAATTTGGGGTCGTCAGATAATTTTGAAACTGCCAGGCACCAAAAAGATGGAATGCCTCCACTCTTAAATAATTAAGTCGATAATCGGATGCCCCTTATTTACCATGTTTATTAGTCGAGTCGACACCTCTACTAAGTTGAATCTAACTAACTTCGATAATTACCGGTCGTATTTAACGGTGGTAACGGGTTGCTACCCTTACTACCGTTAAATGTGATTGGTTCAATGGTCAGATTTAGGCAACATGTAAATGGCTAGTCTAGTTATTAACCGCTGCCTCGGTAATGCTATAATGGCTCCAACCATAGTCTTCTTCCACCAGATATTGTTTTTCTCAATTAGCCGTTTAGAAAAATAGCGTTCGAACTTAAGAAGTTGATAATTTGGTCTAGTCTAACTTTTTCCAAATCTTTAGAATGGATCGACGTCCCTAGCCATAAATTTAAGTGCCAGTTAGTTTAGTCCGGTCGGAGGACTCTTTTGAATAGATATCTCGGAAGGGAAAAAGTGGGCCATCCGTATCTTATTAAAGAACGTTAACCCACGGGAGAAGATACTCCTTTAGTTGACTTCCTACAAAAACTTTTGAAGCCTTAATACCGATATTTTGGGGAAATTTTTTTTATCTTGTAAACAGTAACGTTGGGCGCCACAGAAAGTAATTTATAGGTATTAATACGAAAAATGTGAAAAAGTGCTGATAAATCGGAAGTAAAAATAATTAATGGTAAATTAATAGTGAAAAAAGAGCAAATTCCTATATTTATAATCATTTTACCACATTAAAATGGGTTATCAGAAGAGTCGTGTTTCGATTATAAGAGTAATATTAAGTAAGAGTCTGTAAATATCTCGGACTTGTAAATTAGTTGGCCTCTTACAGAATTTCTAAAGTTATTCTCGTGTCGTCTTAATTTACCAGCGAGCTTAACTTCGAAAATATCCGATACCACCCGACTAATTTACATCTTAAAATTTATTAATTAAAAAAAATCTAAATGCAGAAAGCACGACTAATTTTAATTTTTGTTGGTAGAGGGGAATTGGGAGTATTACGAAGTAGGAGAGTAATATGGAGTAGCGTGGGAACACGGTTTCTCATACACCAGATGGTGTTATGAAACTGTAATAATGCAGAATTTTTATCTTAACTGATGCCATGTTTCAGTTTCTCCAGGGAAGCGCCACGGTTCAAAATAGAGAAGGTGTTTTCATCAAAACACGAAAACTTTTGTGCCATCATCAGATCTGCAAAGACTATAGATACGATAATAATTGTTTTCTGAGTTTCTTAAGAGCATTTATTGTCACCTTTTCGTAATATCTCTTTCTATTTTGGGAGATCTGGTCGTATTGGAGTACGATTCGTTCAAATATTGTGCTAAGGGAGATGACAATATGGAATATACACGGAACACTATTCCACATTACCCACGTTCAGTCCTACTACTATAATTTCAGCTAACATTTGATCCATTAAAATTTAGATAAAGACATATGACCAGATTACTTTAAAAATTTGACTATCGAGTTTATTCTAAGGCTTTTTTATTCTTTGTAGTAGACTATCGTTATGCCTAGGTGAGAACCTTCAGCATCCAAAAGAAAGCTGATCTTCACCATAAAGGAAGATCTTCCAATGATGGTGATGGGGATGCGGAATGCTTGTATTGTAACGGAAAGTACAGTAAGGATATTGTAGGAGAAAAATGGATTCGATGCATGAAATGCGAATGGTGAGTCCACCAAGAATACTGTGGTGGGTAAGGACGTCTGATCTTTGTTTGCGACTTTTGTCGCGCCAGGAATCTCCAGCGAAAAAGTGCCTAAGTAGCGACTCATACGTGGGAGACGACAGTGCCTTAAGCAGCGAAAAGCCTGCCTGTGGTTATTGTAGACTATTATCTGATTTACCGAAATTTATTCGGAAATGTTATTTGTATGTAAAAGAAAAAAATGTTAAAAAATATAATCTACTTTCACCAGCTGTCTTTTTTATCTTCATATGGAATATGCATTCCATTTAACCCGGGTCTGAGGGAAATATGGAATTTTGCGTCTTTAAATAATTTTTTAAATTATACCATAGATATAAACTATGGTACCCAAGCTTAAATATGTTATATGGAAACGTCCATAGAAGGTCATAGCCCAGGAAAAACATATAAGCGTTTTTTAGAACTTTTTATAAATTATAAAACAAAATGGCAACACTGACAATTATTCTGTATATATATATTTTATGCTCAGATTTGGTTCTCATCTTGAAAATGAAATTTTGCTAAAATGGTGACTCGGTGGTGGTGGAAATAACATAAAAATTAATGAATTTTTAAATAGTTGAAATGCAAATAAAAAATTTTAATTGTTAATAACTGAAAAATTCTATTATTATTAAAATAAGATGAATAAGATGGTTAATTTCATTTGGATGAATAAGTGTCGATAATAAGGCGGTCGACTTTAGAGTCATTTAATAAGGGATAAATATTGTAGATTTTGGATAGAAGAAGCAAGTTGAATCTTTAACTGCTAACATTAAAATTGAATCGACTTTACAGGAAACAGAAAACCAAATTCTTCAGAAAATTTTTGCCGATCTATTTTTATTTCTTTATTTCTCGCATGGACGAAAATGAAGAAAGAGTTGTAAAACGTCGATCGAGCTACGTAGGATGATTCTTGTACTAGTTTATTACCTTAGCGATATCAAAATTACTAGTTATAAAATAGAATGGCTAAAAATAAACGAGTTTGCAGAGAAAATTTGCTACGGCCAATAGGGAGCCAATGAAAGATGGGACATTTCTCTAAAATATCTGATTTAACTGTATATTTTAAAGGACGTGGACGACGTTACAGCTTTCGGTTAACTCCAGTAAAAAATCTTTTAAACAATTCTGTAAAACTTACGTTTGAAGGCTGCGCAAAAAATTTAAATCGGAGAATTTTGACAGGAAATTTATTTTGTTTAGTCTTTTAAAAGCCTGTACACTGAGGATTAAAATTAATATGTGAAATTTTAGTAGAGTAATTTCCATAATGAAATATTTTTATAGCCTAGAAAGGTAAATCGAATTTGCTAAGGAAAATAACTGAAAGTGTGTATTTAATGAGAATCGGTGACGCCAAAACGAAATATTGTCAAAGAAAATTTCGGTTTTTATCATTACAAATATAACTTAAAACTAGAGTTAAGCTTACTATTGGATATAGCGCCTGGTTTGACAGCATTCGGTAATCATTTCGAGCTAGTTGGAATACGATAAAGGAATATGGCGGATGAGAGATACGAAAAAACGTCTTTTATCGCATTTCCAACAATTTCTGAATCCCTCGTTTTCTGGTGGAAAATAACCGAGAAATAAAAATTATTAAAGCAACATTGTCTCGACAGATTTAAAATTATCCGGCAATAAAATATAAACTATATTCTCTTCCAGCGTGACAGTAGCCGGTACTTGTAGAAAAAAAGAATTCGAAAGTGTAATTCAGAGATTTAACCTATCTAACTTAATTGTATTTCTGGCAGGAATCTCCATTAAATTTTCTAGATTAATCGGATTAGTTAAAACTTAGCTGGCCCCACAGATATCTGTTTCGTATCTTCTCCACCGATATGGTGGAGAAGATACACAAAAGCCAAAAAAAATTCTAGCATCCCGTAAAGCCAAAATGATGTTATAAACCAGTTCTTTAGGCATTAAGATAAAGAAAAACAGCCAACTTATTATCAGGCGAAAACAATCAATAAACTTCTATTTATCTTTCGACTAAACCTCATAAACATCATACATCAACCTCTTTAGACGTCCATATTAAACAGGCCAGTTTACCTGGAATAAGAGCGGTTAATGTTATATTTATAAATAATAAAATACTTTTGGTCGTTCAATAATTCAGTTAGTGGAGGGCAGAACGGAATGACAGGTTATAACCTATTGTTTACACTTTTAAATTATTAGTTATCTAAAATTCTTCTATCGTATGTAAGTTATTAATTTTTTCGTATTAAACTCTTATCACCTTACTGCCGAAACTCCTCTCGACTTTTTCAAATTCATCTCGATGTCCTAAAAGAAAAATCCGGTAGATTTTAAATATTGTTATCGATAAGTTTCGAGCCTATCCTTTGGACTTAGTTGCCGATCCTATGGAATATCTAAAATTTCTAGATCCGTATTGGTTTTTCATCGCAAATCACTTTCCTACAATTAAGAAGATATTGGGAAACTCGAAGAAATGAAAAAATACCGATATTTCCTATAGGTAGTTGATATATTTTTCTTTTTCATAATACCAGAGTTGATATCTTTCTACATTTTGACAATAGGTAAATTTTTTTAATGCATTAATTAACATTCTTACTGTCAAAGCGGGCTTTCGGTAAACATTGGATAATTAGTAACTTTTAAATAAATACCTATATGATATTCTCATAATTATATCCGAATATAAAATTCTATCCTTAATGCGCCGGTTGTTACGGATAAAAAATCATTAGCAGTTCTTAAAAAAGTCTATATACATTTAAAGCTCCATCTTCCTTTTTGTCGAGTGATTTATATCGGCGATAAATAATTATTTAATATTCTATAATGGCTGAGGAATAAAACAGCACTTTTTTGTGTTCCGTATGGGTTAACTAGAACAAATTCTTTTTGTATAACTTTCTATAAGATTCGAAAACAAAAATTCTATTAATTAATTTAACAGAACAAATGATCGGAATTACGTAAGAATAGAATCCGAATCTAAATGTAAACGCCTATAATTAATTATAATGGTATCATCCATCATAACTTTTATGGCGTTTATATTAATTTCCCATGTTCAAAGTTTACTAGAACCACCGTGGTTCCGAAAATTTACAATTTTATCTCCCGAGTAAAGTATAAAATGAATAGTTGTTTAAAAAATTATATTATTATTTCTATCAATAAAAATGTATAAAATGATGCTCGACCATCTTTCTACCAACTTGAAAACATTAATTTCAATAATTGACATAACTCGAGTGTTTGTATAATGGTAAATTTAGAAGTCTACGCCGATTGTAAGCCAATATATTTAATTTTTTTTTTTTAATATAGAAATATTCATTTTTGTTTTATAGGTACTACACATACATTACCAATAAACTTCCATCAACGATTAAATATCGAAAATTTGCTAATTTTGCAGTTTTTAGATTTAAGTGTGGTGACTTTGATCGTTTCTCTAGTTTTCTTAGTTGTTTTTTTTTTTTTATTAATTGTTAAAGTACTCTGATGGCTCCACTAATCAACAAAGTTCAATATGCGTATTTTTATTTTTCGTTTTAATCTCGGTACAAATAAGTCCAAAAACGTAATTTGTATCGATTAATAAGACTGATATAAGGTTTACGGATGACGAAGGTACAAATTTATATGATAACCAAGTTCTCAATTTACGGATACGGGTGGCGAGAATAAGGTAAGAGTGTAGATCGAACAAACGTAAGATACGATAAAGTACAAATAAATAGTTTTAAAGATATTACACACCAAAAATAATGAAAGTTAACCAGGCATATAGAGATTTTTAATGGCCAAACTTTTACCTAGGGTTTCAAAACAGAGATGTAACATTTTAATAAATGATTTAAACTGGTTCTTTTAAGCCATTTAAGGCAAAGATTCTGGTAATCTTAGATAATTTAAGGGAAAAATCTGCTAGAGAGTCTAAGGAGAGAAATGAAACTGTAGAGTTCAATTCCCTTCCAATCTATATTAGACTATATAGATAATAGGTAATTGTAACAATAATCGATGGAGAAGGATAAATACATCAGAATTAGTGGAGTCAATATTTTTGGATGAGGCTCACGTTTTTGATTCCATTATGAATGATGAAAGAAACTAAGCCCCACCCCTTGTCAACTCTTTTTCTTTCTCCATCAATTACTGGTAGAAGACGAATCTGTTGAATTGGCTGAGCCGCTCCTATCCAGTCTAATATGGAAAATTTTAAATTATTAAGAACGTTAAAAAATCATCTCTTAACATACACACACACTTTTAAATTTATAAGAATATTAATAATTTAAAAATGTGGTCTTTATTCTCATAAATCATATTAGCGGCCTTTGTCACGGGCTAACAAACTTGATTATCTAAAGACCTTGTTTCGAGCCCATTGTAACAAGATAGCGAAGAAGAGCTATCTTTTTATATACTCCTTATATTACATGTTCTTAAATTAGTTTTAAACATAGAATAAGAAAAAAAGAAAGTTCCCCACAATGAAAAGATTGAGATGGAAAGGAATGAGAAGAAAGAATTATTCCCATTCCATCAATTTTTCAGCATATTAAAAGACAACTTCTGAAATTTTAAAATGGCAATAAAAATAAAAAGGTTTTACTTATCTTAGCAGATTGTAAACTCAACGCTTGGTGCTGGAACGTAGATGAGTGAATGCAGCCTGAGATGTATCACTAGCGGGATCTAAATTAGCCTGGTATTGTGGAAAAACTTCCTTACTTCCTAACCCTTCTTTTAAGGACCAACTGACAGCGTAGGTTTTCGAAAATTTATGAGACCAATCACCCGATAATCATAATAATTACATTGAACCATCACCATATTTCGGTGACGTCACTCTCCTCTGATCTCTGGTCTAAATTTTATGGCAGAAGATTTTTATTTATTCCAGCCTGGGGCCAAAATTATCTACTTTCTTCTTTGTCTTAGGCGAGAGAAGAAATTGTGGGCTCTTTCAGATTTTAACTCGACTAGTGAGTTTTCACCAGGGGTCATAATTACAACATCCCGCCAGGCCCTCTAAGCCCCGCCCAATTTTGGTATTAAAAACCTTCCCGAGGCGGTCCTAGCCTTATAATTCCATGATTTTTAAAGCGGATATTAGTACAGAATCTTACCATCGAGAGAAAAGTTGGTTAAGGATCTTTCGCCACTTTTAAAACTGTGACTATTAGCCGAGCCAATCGGCCTATTCCTTTCGATACTGTTTTAGCGAAATGTGGGGGCTTAGTAAGGGTAAGTGAATTGTATACAGTTAAGATTTGTTAGTCCGAAGTGCTAAAAACAACTCCGAGTTGACAAATAAAATTAATGATAGCAAAAAACCTGTCAGAAGATTGGTTATAAATGATAGGGCTTCCATTCATGTCTGTCATATGAGAGGTCTTTTGCACCGATACATTTTAGTTAGGTAGAAACTGGTTGTTTTATTGCTGAATACATTGTAGCATTTGCGCCTTTTAAAGGTATAAAAATACAAATAAAAATCTCCCGGAGCCATATAAAAATTAAAGGTTCTCTTACTTTACCGACTTTTCTTTATAATCAAGCTGTACTTTGTACTACTTATCGGCAATTCGAGAAACGGAAAATGAAGAAATTCGTTAAAGAAATATGATGAATGGTATTGATATATTGAAGGCATAAAACACTAAATTAAAGCTCGGAAATGCAGTCTGTTAAGTTTCATTTAATAGAAGATCCTACTATTAAATGAAACATCGGATAATCTAAAAACAGTTCTAAAGCAACCAAGAAGCGCTGATAAGTCAAATTAAAATGCCATTACCATGCCAGGTTGTAAAATGGGATGATCTCTCAATCCCAAGATTCATTTATTAAAAGTCACTTTTGCTAGACTGAAAACGGCATTTAAGCCAGGTAGCCAGATAGATATAAGAACACAGTGTAATTTTCTTTGACATTCGACCTTGTCTTTTAAGCTCTCAATATCCTACGCACGTCTTTCTTCAAGGTCCAGTTTAAGGATCTGTGCCAAACTACGTTGCTTTCAGGCTATTTATTCAGTTAATTTGGAGAAATATTTATATGTATAATAAAAATAAGTCCATAGAAAAAGTGAAAATTGCTATCGTGAGAGTTGGAAATTTGGAAGTAGTCCAAAACAGTTGATTGGGTTCGATCCAATACATAACAGACCTCGAGTATATCTCGGTTAAACTGGAAATTGGATCGGCCTTCTCTTTATTAATAAACTAGGAAGGCCTCCTAATCGGTGCCACTTATATAAGTGACGCCTTTAGATAAAAAGTTCCACTAAGCTAGTTCTCGATTAGTCTCACTTTTTTCTGGCAATTTAAATTCGTGTCGCAAGCGCGCATTTTAAATTATTTCTACAGTAGTACTTGTGTGAGATGGCTGAATTTCCCCTTATCACCAGAGAAATCTTTTTGAATATTTTTAATTCCAGACGTGTCATACGAATGAGAAATTAGATGTAATATAAAAGACCTTATCAAGTGATAGATTTATGAGCTTCAGGTGACAGAACAGGATCTGAAAAAACTTTTTTTATATTGATGAATCATGGTGACGATTCTAGTTGGTATGGCTAGATATCTCTTTTATGAGGAATAAAAATAAATTTTATCTATGTTAATTAAAGGAATAAAGATTTAAAACATGAAAATATGGAAGCTTCATGGATTGCACACACTCCACGCACATTTTTTGATCTATTTGTACTAATAGGTTCCTATTAAGTCGAGAAGATTTTATATCAGTATAATTTTATCTATAAAACTTAATTTTATGCCCACTTTTTTTTTTCGTTGAGCTGGTACCATCAATCTATCAGAAATCAATAAGCCAATATTAAATTTGCGAACTTTCGAATGTAAATCATCATTTTGCTGTTACAAAATTTTACTGAATTCAGTTTTCTACTTTTAATTGGAAATTCTTGAACAAAAGTCTCGGCTAAACCTGGTGAAGCCTTTGTTTAATACTTTTGTTAATGTCAAAAATCTTCGAATGAATAAAAAAAATAAAATTTTATTCGTTCGATTTTATTCATTTAAGCGCCAATACTTTTCATTGACCATCGTTTTTAAAGGAATTACTAATAAAAAAATAACTAAAGTTGAAATTAAAAATTTCAAAAAAACATCATATTTCGAAATGGTTGCAACAAAAAACATATATATCAAAATTACCGTATCTAAGAGACTTGTGATAATAACGATCAAATCAGATTTAGAGGTTACCGGTACTATAGGGAAGAATGGAGAGAACAAATAACTACGTCAGTTTAAGATTAAGTATTTTAATCAATTATGGACGGTCGAGAAAAACAGGACTCATCTTCAAGATAGCAGAACTAATAACATTATTATAATCTCTTCCCACACTGTTATCGGACATCTGTTTTAATAAAAGTTATTAAGCTTTATAATAATATTTGTCAACTACTGCATTATTATTATTATTATTCTTATAAAATGTCTTAAAATAGACTCGAGAATAAAAGGAAAAGTAAACGTGCCATTATCAGAAAGAAAAAGAAAGCCAAGACTTATTTTTAAAAAATCCTAAAAATTAGATTTTAGTAGATCTTTCGTATGGTCTTTGGAGTAAAGAGATACTTTACTATGAAACTGACAGAAGAGAATCCTTGAACCAACACAGGAAATTTTCACCAGAGAAATATGTTTATAGTGTCAGTTAAGAAAATATTCACGGATGGGAAAGGCCAGCGGAGGACTGATGAGAATGGCTGGAAGAGAGAAAAAAATCGCCATGTTCTTAGTTGTTGTTGCTGCGGAAGGCGTTTCTAGGGTGGTACAAAGTGGTTGGCATAGGTGTGGCGAACAATTAGGGCCAAGTGATAGAAGGGACCGGCCGATCCAACCACCTGCACCGTTTACCTGATACATATCTGATGGATGATGGGCAGGCACCACGCCTCCTGTCCCGTGGGCAGTACCCATCAAACTATGCATAATTTGCCACTTGGCTCGAACACGATCAAAGATATCTTCATCTAGAGGTTATGTATCACTTCAATGCCTAATGATCTCATGAGTTATTCAGCGAATAACTTCACGCATCCAATAAGTTTTTATAGGCAAATCACTCTTGTCCCGGATCGTTTTGGTCGAGGTTAACCCTCGGAGAGAATTAACACGTCTCATTTTTAAGTACTTTTTAACTTTAATGACTCTTTGATGCAAAATTTCCAGGCCACCAACGTTTCAGTCAAAGACGAAAGGATTCCAATAGCTTCATTTAACTGACGAATATTTTGGAAGAGTTTTTACAATACGATAAATTTAAAATACTGCGTGTCATCTTACCAAGTTATATTTGTTTATTTTTCAGAGCTGCGACTCTCATTTACAAGTTTCAATCTCCTTAAAGGGAACAGACTTAGTAATAATTTAATATATAGATAACTCTCGAAATGCATCGTTTTAACTTAAGCTTTGCCCGAACTTATAAAAGTTTCGAGTCCATAATATTTTAGAAATTACTGATCCTAATTATTTAGAACTGCTGGAAATGCCGATGGACATTATGCGTATTAATAAATGGTGGTTTCGCTTAATAAGATAAAAACTTAACAAATAACTCGACTATTGTAATAAATTTTATATCTTGAGAGTTTAGTTTTAAAATTGCTAAAACATCTAAGGAAATTAAGATAAGAATGTTCCAAGACCAAGCTCAATAATCTGATAAAAATCTGTCTATACGCGCTAATGACAGGTATAAAGTTCTTCAAATATACAGAACATATCAAATATAGTTAGTTCTTTTTATTGATATAAATTAATTTCCAGCAGTTAGAAGGAGTTTTTATTTTTATACTTACGTTAGGGGATGTGAAAGCGTAACTCTCTGTAAAAATATATAATATAATTATTAATATTATCCCGGTTTCTGTTTCCTAGGAAATTAACGTATAGTTGTATAGAACAACTCGCCTTTCCTGAGGCGCTTAGAAATTTTTAAAGTGGTATAATATTTTAAAAATAATTACCATTATCGAGCTTTCGGGTCTTATCATAGGCGTTGATCTGAGTCGGTTGGGTTTTTAAGGTCGTCGGCCACCATAAGCCAACAAGTTTTGGTTCTCATAGCCCCCGGCCAATGGCCCGTCGGGTTAAAGCGACGCGGCGACGCGTCACTCCCGTGACGCGCGCCAGATTCTTGTTTACTTAAATGAAGAATGACATTTACTCCACTTAACACAATAATTTTCAGCGTAATTAATTTAGTGGAAGACCAGTAAATTACGTGTTGTCACTCCAGTGTCATTCTTGGTTGCGTTTCACCATAATAATTTGCAAATTACCTTTCCCGTTGGTTAAATAACCATTGGTATTATCCATTTCAATGGAAAGTTGAAACATCTTAGGACATAGAAAGCATTTGATTTAAATCGAATCGGCTTATTTTATGCAGTTATTTTTTATCGGCCGAGAATGCTAAAATATTAACTTTTCGATAAATATTTTTAGAACATATACGGTACTTTATGTATATTATATTTTTAGAACTAACATACACGGTATTTATCGTTCGGTGATATGGCCTAAAGCCATAGTACCGAAGAATATACGTCTAAAAAATTTCTCTAAACAAACTAACCGGATAGAAATCTTACCTCTGCCGACAGGAACTGTACCAAAAATATTCAGATAGGTTCCAAAATTCCTTCACTGTATGTTTAAGAAAATAAGAGGGTTCAAATTAATAGCGAACACAATCAACTTTCAGTTTGAAATAATTCATTTTCAATAAAAAAGTATTTCTTTTTTCGGCATTAAAGAAAACGACTCTTTAATTACTGTCGATTTGGTGGATGTAAATTGATGATGATTTGTTAAATACAAGTTAATAAATATCATTAGTCGTTGGGTAAATTACCAGTCGATAGTAATATATTTATACTGGTAGTGTAACCTCAACAATTCTATTAATAAAATATACTAAGATGTTTATACAACTTCAATAATAGACCAAGGAATTTAAAACTGAAAGGAAGAGGAAGAGGAAATAAAGAAGGAATACTTCGAGTTAATTGGATGAAGAGATTAAATAGGGAATAAAAATCCGGTAATGATTGGAGTGGTTTCGTGCTTTAAGATCCAAATAACTATTGGAGAAAATATTGCCATTAAAACTAAGCTATCCATCAAGAACCGAATTAAGAATATATAAAGAAAGAAATAAACGAAAAAATATATAGTTTAATCGAACCATAAAACACATTATATTTGAAAATTTTCTCTCCAAATCTAAAAAAAGGACGAATGGATACCCAACTTACTATTTCTTGTATATATCATTATTCGGTACAGTACATACTATCTTTAATGAAACGTAATAAAATTAGCCTCCCATATATTATACTTCAATAATAGAATAATTAGCCAATCGTTAAAATAAGAAATTTTTTAGTTATATAAAGATCGTTTCTTCTCGCAATTTATAAAGTTGACCCTTTTGTTTTTTAACCTTTATTTCTCAAAATGTCGACTATGGCTAGCTATCCTGTCTTATTTTCTAAAATGAATAAGCCTCGACTTATTGTAAATATCGACCCAGATTTAGGATTTCAAAATTTTAAAGATTAATCTGACAGAAAACGTCGGTCAAATGGTAAAATTAAGAATATCACTGATGTTTAAATAAAAGTTCCAAACACTAGGCCAAGCACCATTTGTTACCAATCATATTGGATATTGGATAGACTCAAGTAAGCGTATTAATAATAAGTCGATACCGTATACTGTAGCTGTGGAACACATTTGGGTATAAGTTTCATCAATGCCCAGTCTACTTCTTTGTGTTATTAAGTATTAGTAATAACCGAGAAGTAGGGCCATGACTCTAACTTGTAAGCCGAATACGATAGTCGTTGACTGACTCATTTCACAGGCCCAAATTCGACTGGCTATAACTTTCGTTCTAAGTTAGATATTAATAATCTGGCAATTTTATTCCATAAAAATATTCCATAGGACACCGATTGCCAAATTTAAAACTTCAAAATCCATTAATAAAAGAATTACGGCAGTTTAAAAACAGCTAAAATCTACAAAAAAGCGTCGTTTTTCATCTAGGTTTTCTTCTTTTCTTCCATTATGGACACGTCTATAGGTGGCCAGGTTCAATCCATCTCGGTGAAGTTTAGAATATAGATATTTCTTACAAGTTAGATTACTCGAGCTCTGTCGAAAATTTCGGATCCATCGGGTCAAAATAAAGGAAGGAAATGGGGATTCCATCAACACCTCTATATATATGGCACGGGTTAACACTTTTAACCAAAAGAAGTTAAACAATTCGCTAGCCAAATTAGGATATAGGCGTATCCTAATTTAGTTAAAATCTTCTGGAAATTTTGGTCCAATTGGGATAAAATTAAAAGATGTTCTCTAGACATTCTGGGTGGTATTGTTTAACCGATTTCAAACAAATCTGAAATGTGAATATTCCTTAGGCTATTTAAGGCTATCTGAAAAGAAATAGCACACATAAGCACACATTTACATAAGCAACAAAGCGAAGAGAGTAGAAAGTCCTTGAATGGCCGATGGCATCACTCTACCGACTTCGACTAGATGTATCTTTATTATTTTTATTAAATGTTTCCTAAAAATTTCGATTCAGTCGGATTAAAAAAAGGAAAATAATAAATTTAATAGAAAGGAAAGAAATTGAAGCATACAGACTAAATATTTTAAAACATGATAAAAATTCAGAATTTAGCGTACAAAATGCAGACAACTTAGTAAGCGTTTTAAATACGATATATATATTTAAATAATGATTATAGATTAGACACTTTAGATATGTATCCTTCGATTACAAAAGAAATGTTAAAAGATATGAAGGTATGGCAGTTAATTACCAGTTTTAAATAAAAAGAATATTTAATGATATTTGAACATGTTGTTAGAATGTCTTTCTCAGAAAAACCCAATTCAACTAAAAATAAATATGTAAAAAATACAGCGCTAAGATTTTTGACAATTTAGATAAGGCTACTCCATCGACCTTTTAAGAAAATAGCCACATCTAAATTGAAACAAACAACTAATTTTATTTGCCTTATTTTTTTACATGTTTGTGATGGAATCAGTTATTTACCGTGGTCTGAATAAATCTTTCTATCAAATACCAACTATTATAGAACGATAAAATATGCAGTAAATTTAATTAATATCCAGGGCTGTAGGAAGACGCTCTGGCCTACTCTCAAAATCCATAAAAATAATGAATAAGATCAATAAAAATAGATAGAAGCTTATTTTTTCCTATCACATTCCTGTCACGCTTTTTATATAAAAGAAATTTTTGGGACCCTTTTAATCTAGTGCTGGAACCAAATGGCTTCACTGGCTTTTCTAACTGGGTTTAATTCTATCTATTAACACAAAGTATTTAAAATTTACTTTCTAGTACAACTACAGAATGCGCGTACAGTATGTAATTTATATGACATCTTTTATAGTGATAGAAAATGTCATCTAATAAAACACTTGCTCTTACATATCTGATTTATTAGTACATCATTAGGAAAATAAATGTCTTGGGTGAAAATTCCCATATTTTGTAAAAAAAAATCACAAAATGTATCGATAATCGACGGTTTTAATGGCCAATTTCGAATTTAAAAAGTACAAAAGAGCCTTTTTTCTTAGTATTTGTATAAATTCAATATTTGAAAATACATCATTACCTTAATAACCAACTAGTTTTATTAAAAGATGAAGAATAGATGGTGGAAATACTTAACACGTCTCAAATATAGGAACAGTTCGGGAGAGTTGAACCATGTTTTACTTGAAAGTCCATAAAATCTAGTGTATGAGATGCAACCATTTTACATTTGTCATAATATAGCCTGGTTATTTGACTACACTTTGAGTGTTTTGTCATTTCAATACCTTAATATATGTAAGCGCAAAAGTAAAATTTTTAAAAAATGAGATTTGGCTCATCTCTCCCCCAGGGATGGGAGACTCGACCGTGTCCTAGTAACTAGGGAACAAATGAAAAAAAAAAAAAATACAAATTTTCTTTACCTTATATCGAGAAATTACAATGTTT
>WUQG02414651.1:0-15868 GCA_011317285.2 Androctonus mauritanicus | reverse complement strand
CTCACAAATATTACTGAAAAATTTAACATGGGGAAACAACAGATCCAAAAATATTGTCTCAAAAAGAAATTCTGGCTAGATGGAAGAACAATGGAAATCACAACCTTAAATGAATGATACCCTAAAAGAATCAAACAATAGATGAGCTTGTGTGAAAGTGGTTTCAGCAAGATCATGCAAACCAAGTTCCTATATCCAGACCAATCATTCAAGAAAAACTCAAGAATATGCAAGTGCTGTAGGAAATGAACTTTTTAAAGCAAGCAATGAATGGCTGGGAAGTTTTCTTAAAAGATACATCATGTTTTGAGTAGTTTGTAGAGAGAGTAAATCAGCACCTGAAGAGGATATGCAGGATTGGCTATTGTGCATATATCCATCATTGACAATTTTAATTTAAGAGACATTTTCAATATGGATAAAATTGATTTATTTTATAGATGAATTTGTGTGTTGGGATGCAAAATATCAAAGGAATGAATCACTGTACTGTTGTATGTCAATGCAATTGCAGAAAAAGAAAAACCATTGATTATTAACAAAGTTCTTCATTCATGTTGTTTCAGATGCAATGATTTTTCAAAAATGGCAGTTGAATGACATGCCAATTTCAAAGCTTGGATGATTTGTTCAATATTTACTGACTGGTTAAAGAAATTTAACAATCATATGAAAAAAGAAAACTGATCTGTTTTCCTCTTAGCCAATGCACTTTGGCACATTCCTGATAATCTTGATCTCACTAATATTCAACTCAAATTTCTTCTTGCCAACACAACAAGCAAACTTCAGCCCTTAGATCTAGAGATCATTCAAAGTTTTAAACTTCAAACTGTTGTCAGTTTTTACAAATGCTTATTGCCAAATTGGATGAATCTAAAGATGTAGCTGAAGTGGCCAAAAGAATCACTATTGTTGATGTTGTTTATTGAGTGAACCCCTCTCTCTTTGGGATGCTATATTATCATCAACCATTGTGAAATGCTTTTCAAAATGTGGAATTGGAACTGATTTGACCCCAAATGCTAATAATAACCAAAAAGAAATTTTGCTTTCTGAAATTATGGAAATGGGAAGCAATGCTTTTGTTCAAGGTGAACAAGAAGTGATCAACAAACTGTACAGTGCTACAAAATTGAAGACAATGACTGATAACAAGCAATTTTTCAACAAGCTAATGAAGATGTCATAATAGATGAATGCAATGATAGCAATGATTCTGAAAATACAGTAGATGATATAATCAGTTTGTCACAAGGACTGAAACATGTTGAAGAATTAAAAAACTGGCATCAATAATAGAAAATAATGAAAAATTATTGTCTCAATTAAACAACATCAAACACTGCTTTGCTATAGAAATTATAAAAATATAAAAGTGGTAAGTGATAAAGCACTATTGATAGTTTTTCTATACTAATTAAATATATTGTGTTTTTGAACAAATGATGAACTGTGTTAAAAATGTAACTGTATGCTTTAATAAAAACATACATTTTGTTTTTATTAAAGCATACAGTGTAATCATTTTGTTTCATTTAAAACATGCTATATTGTAATTAATTTGTATAAGCCAACCAACTGTCTGAACAACCAGTTTGGCTAGAATGGGAGGTGATCATCAGCTTACACAGGAGTATGTATTGGGTTGTTATGAGAGTTTTGGAACTGTATAGTTGAAAATATTTTTGTTAAGCATAAAATGGAATTTATAGTTCCAGCTCTAAGGCTCGTGTATGAAGTTTGTTTATTATATTATTACATTAAATAACTAGATAGTATTATGATCATTTGCTACCAAGCCATTTTTAAAATTTTTGAAAATGATAATGATATGAACATAACAATTATATTGATTCTGGAAGAACATTTGTAATTTGTGATGCCAAATATGATTTCTGTTTCTATGTTTTTGATAAGAAATTAGGCTAAGGATTTGGGTATAAATGAAGTTGTAGAAGTTACTTGCTGATTCTTATCAGAATAGTCCATATATCAAGTAATGCTTATCTTAAACTACAAATTAAATTTTCATATTATACATTTTTTTTTGTAATTAAAAAAATTAATACAGGTAGTTTTTTATTTATGATAGGGTTATGTTTTAATAACTCCATAAAAAGTTAAAAATTACTTAAAATAGTAGTAATTTTAGTAATAATGAGAGACAATAGAAATCTTCAAAACTGAAATCTTTTATTGAAATTTTCAAAATGATAAAAATATTCAGATTTGATTCCAGATCCTCCAAGACGATAAAATAATCCAGAATTAAATCCAGTTCAAGGTGTAAAATTGTTTGAAATTGAATTCTGTCACTAAGATGATAAGCAATTACTTTAAAATGCATCCATTGGCCAACTGTAAATTTTTAATAAAACATAAACTATTTCTAGCTAATATGCTCTGAAAATAGCTAAGTTCAAAACAATTTAAGAGCAGTTGTAAGGTTTGATTATCATAAGCCAAATAGTAGCAAGTAGGAAAGTATCTATATTAATACTTTATTTTTTTATTAAAAAGTAAAAAGTTTAAATTATTATTAAAATAAAAATTTAGAGATTTGTCTTTACATTTTATTAATAAAATTAATTTGAGTTTTTTAATATTAATGAATTTTATATTGTAGGAAAGTATTATTATGGATGAAGATGGTTGTTGTACTTTATGTAATGCAACTTTTAGTAAGTTTACTATTGAAAAATAATATACAGTACTCTAGGATTTGAAAGTAATATAAAGCTTTCACTTTAATATTATTTATTTATAGGTATAATAAGATGCAATTCTCTGCCAAAGAATATTGATATTGGTGAGTTGAAAAAGAGCGATTCAACTCATGGATTATGTGTGAATAAAGAAAAATTATCTGATATGTTAGAATGTAGTGGTGTTTGTGAATCAAATGCCATGTATTCATTGGGTAAGGAAATTCTTATTCTTCTTTTAGTTTTTCCAAAAACTATCATTAAAAATACTATCATAGTATGTAATGAGTATTTCTAATCCTGCTGATAAAAATACATTTTCATCAGCAGGATTATAAATACTCATTATGACAAATAATGAAAACTAACTGCTGCAATATATGTTGATATAAAAATAACTATTTTATATTATTATATATATAATCCAACTAATATATAAGCTGACACTCTTAGTTCAAGCTCTTAAAATAATTAAAAATCAAATCATTTATAAGGGAGCATCCATAAACTATATCGTTGTTAGGGAAGGGAGGGGATAGTAGATTTGTTACAATAAATGATATAGATGAAGGGATTCATGCAAACTGTGACATCATGCTGTAAAAATAGTATTTTAATTTCTATAAAAAAATTTTTTTATGAAATATTTTTGTTTAATTCTTTGAAAAATAAATATCATAATGTAACATATTTGGAAATATGTTACATTATGATATGGAAATATGTTGTTATAAAATGTAAAATATATACATTATCTAGTTCTAAGACACTTATATCCAATTGTTTTAAAGTTTATTTGGAAGTGAAAAAATATATGTAACAAAATACAAATGTAAAATAATTCTTATTTTCTACTATTTTATGTACTGGTATTTTTTTTATTTTTACATAAAATCAGAGAAAAAATTTTTAAGAAGAGTTTTCAAATTTGTCATGTCATGATCAGACAGTTCAAATTTGGTAAGATGAAAAATGACAAAGGATAGAGAGGGAGTCAAAAAGTGCTCAAAATAATATATAATTTATGGATGCTCCTTAAGATAATTCTATATTTCATGAGTTAAAATAATATGGCATTTATTGAAATAAATAGATGTTAAAGACTATCAAAATCCATTTCACTACTGGAATAATTATAGACAATTAGACAAAATGCCAACATCACTGTATTGAAATGATATGATGTTTCACATCATATTTTGATGTAAAATTGGATGGGAGGCATTGGATATGATTTTTTAATATTAAATGCATTATCTTTTTCAATAGTTCTTATATTTTCATTGAATGTAACTCTCTAATAAAAGCCTTTACTAAATTATACTGCATTAATTTGATACTTTGTTCTTTAATATAGCTTTTATTATATGTTATCAATCAATTTAAAATAATTTCATCACAACAATGATATATCAAACTCGATCCTGATTTTTTTACAATACAATTTCATTAACAATCATCTTTAAATCTACTATTAAACAAAAACTTTTCTGAATACTTCCGAAATTATAAGATCCTCTTTATAAGAAGTCCGATTAGTTTCATTGGATCTCTATATATTACTTGAGCAGATACCATATCTATTAATTTGAAGCAAATATATCTGTGATCCAATACAGCCACTCATTAGATATATGCTAATCCTCAGTTAGATTAAAAACATTTTGAATTCCTAATGTCAGATAACCTTTCTTCTAATTTTAATAACAAAGATAGCATAGCTCATTACCCTTGTTTAAAATAATAAAAATTTGTACTTATTAGAAACACCAATAAATACTTACCTCTTCAATTTCTTTAAACTACATATTGAGAATTAGTATCAACATCAACCAAATAAATCAAATTAATTATATTGATAGAACTCTACCGAATTCACAAAAAATTGACAAAAGACGATAGTTAATTATATAAGTAATCATTTCGTTTTTTTAGAGTTTTGTACTGAAGACACCGAAGAATATAATAAATGTAAAAATGAGAACAAAAAGTGTAACAAAAAGGAAACAAAGCCGTTTTATGAATGCGGAGAATGTCTAGAAAAGTTCGTTGTCTTTATCATGGAAAAAATATGCAGAGGAAGCAATAAATTCTCTGCTAGCATTATTTTCTTCAAGTATATCTGATCCTGTATCTTCACATGATGAACTGCAAGAAGTTAATAGGACATTGTTCTGTTTGGTTTCCCAGCTAAGCAAAACAATGTTCTATTAACATCTGTAAGTCTTGGATTGACATCTGCTTCCTACTTACTGGTCCCAGCTATAGTCCATTCAACTGTTAACACTTGATAAGGACTCCTTCCCGGATTTGGATGAAGGATCATTGGTCAGATATGTAGCAATGTGCTGAACATAAAGAAAAATCATGCTTGAAATTTGATGCAAGCATAATTAATAGATAAGAGATGCTGGTTTAGACTTTGCCTGGATAAACAAGATCCATGACATTAATCAAGCAATCAGGATTGGATTGATAAGTCTACTTAAGAAGAAACTTAAGTCCTCAACCCAAACACTATCCATTGGAACATGTTGGACAGTGTTTGGGTTAAGGGCATAACATTGGAATGTCTAAATGTTATGGGCAACTGAGAAGCTAAAGCTGCTTTGCATAGAGATGGAAAGATATCAATTTGATATCCTTGGAATGGCAGAAATGCAATGAACAGCATCAAGAGAGATGAGAGATTATGAAGTCATTTGGTTGGGAAATGAGGCAAAGCATGAGGCTGGAATGGATTTCTTTTGAATAAGAGAGCAAGATCAGCACTTCTGGAATATCAGCCAGTGAATCTAAGAATGATGATTGCAAGTTTCAAAGCAATATCTTTTGATATTTCAGTGATTCATTAATTTGTGACAGTTCAGAAGATTAAACAGATATGTTCTATAATGATTTAGAAAAACCTTGAGGATGGTACTGATAAAAGATCATTCCAATCTCTACCAGAGATCATTCTGATCATTAGTAGAGATTGAAATTTTAAAATTTGCATAGATAATAAAAGATGGATGAAAGTGATTGGAAGATATGAATCTGGAGAAAGAAACGAAATAGAGATGAAAGACTGCTAGATTTTATCCTGAAAAATGAAATGATGCTTTATAACATGAGATCGCAACAAAAAGACTATAGAAAATGAATCTGGAGATTAAATGACAGCAAAACTAAGAATATGATCAATATGATTCTGATTAAAAAAATGGGCAATCTCAATCTAATAATGTTGCATCTTTCAAAGTGCTGATATTGACTCAGACCATCTTGTCATTCAGAATATAAAAATAAAAGTAAAGAAAAAATTTAAGATTCAATTAAAAAAACAAAGAAATATTGCAATGTTGAATGAAAAAGAGATTGAAAGCAAATATAGAGGAGTATTGGAAGAGAAATTAAAAATGTAAATAAGGAAAAAGATATTGATAAAATAGCCTAAGGGATAACCACAAAATTAAAAAAAATTGTTTTAGACACTACATAATGAAAATTATCATATAAAAATAGCACTTATTAACTATAACTACTTATAAGTTGTCTATACAGTCATATCTTGAACTTAAATCATTTCAATTTACATCATTTTTCAACTTTATGTCACTTTTTGTTAATAGGAAAAAATAAAAGTCTACTGAATACTGGATCTCACAGATGTAAACTGTGATGTAAACATGTCAGTGTATCAATGCAGATGATGTTACTTCTGTTTTATGCTACATGCTGCATCTTTATGCTGAAGTTCATTCTTGTTCAACTTTCTAAGCTGCATACAAGAGTACATGGACTATTCATCTGATCAATGTACGAGCTGGTTATTGAAACTTTGTTTATTTTAGATTTTGAATTTTGTGATTAAAAAACCATGGCATTCAATAATTTTATGAATGAACCCATCAATAAATAAATCAATTCTTAAGTTCTACTATCCATATTGAATGAGCTACTATCAAATGGCATCACAGTAATTAGTCAATAGCTAAAGATATTGTTTATTTATGTCGCATCATATGCTTTTGGTTTGAACAACAGTACACTCAACTATTTGTGTGTGATGCATTTACATCAGCATATTGATGCTGTGTTTATGCCTATGAGACCAAACTTTAATCTCACTTCATGCAATTGTACAGCACAGCAGTCAGTAAACTTATTAAAAACTCATAAATTCACCTAAAAACCAAAAAAAAGAGACAAAATCACATAAAAATGAATAAAATAATGATTAAAATATGCAAAATAATTTATAGAATTATTTAGAAGCTTAAAAATGCTTTTAGTGATGTTACAGGTTATTATTTAGGGAGGTCTAGATCAATTTTTAAAGAGTTTATTCGACCCATAGCATGAGTCTTGGAATGAATTAACAATGTAAAGTAAGATATGACTGTATATGTTAATTTAGATGTAATAAAAGAAGCAATTGAACAGATAATTCAGGAAATGGAAAAAATCAAAAAAAGCTGGATAATGCAGGAACAATGAAACTTGTCCAGAAAAAGAGCAAGCTCAAGATTAAAAGAGAAATATCAGGGAGACAAAAAGAACTACATAGAGCAAAATATAATGAAATAAAGAAGACAATTAGAATGGACAAAGAAAGGTGGATGGAAAAACCAGTGCAAAGACATTAGAAAATGCTATGGCAAATTTAAAATCAGGGAAGTCTACAAAATGATCAAGATATCAATAAAAATTGACACCCGAAGAATCTGACAATCAGGAATGAGAATGACAAAGTTATTTTGAAAAAGGATGATGTAGTAAATAGATGAACAAATTATTTCTCTGATTTGTGTAAAGCACATATAGACCCAACCATTTTGGAAAGTGTGATTGAAGAACTAAAGGAAATCTCTCTGTCAGGATCTGGAAGTGGGTGGAAATACTAAGAGAAGAAGTCAAAAGAGCAATATAGCTTCTAAAAACATTAAAAATCCTGGAAATGATAAAATTATGAGATAGATAATTAAACTTTGAAGTGAATAATTGATCACTGAGCTGCAAAATTTGTGCAATATTGTATGGAAGGGAGGGGAAAATCTCCCGAGAGTGAACAAAATCAGTACTGGTGGCAATAATGTAAGAAAGGGAGCATGCTTGAATGTAAAACATATAGAATTATAATGCTAATGAGCCACTTAAGTAAGATTTTAATGATAATTCTGGCTGATAAACTAAGAACCTAGCTAGAAGAATTCATAATAAATGAATAGGTAGAATTTAGGAAGAACAGAAGCACTACATAACAAATCTTGTCCTTACACTTAATTACAGAGAGAGCTTATCTGAAGATTTATGCCTGTTTTATTGATTCTCTGTTTGACACTGTCAAATGTTTTTCACTTGACAGCATCAAACAGAAAGTTACCTAGGCAATACTAGAATTGTATGGAGTGGATAAGAAACAAATATAGATATTGAAAGACTTGAATGACAATGCAGAGGCTGCAGTGAGAATGAATGGCTAGATGAGAGATTAGTTTAAAATGCATAGAGGCATAAGACAAGAGGATCCAATTTTTTCTTGAATTTTCATTACTCATTTGGAGAGAATGATGGACAAGATCAAGGAGTAACTAAAGGATATATCTGAGCATGGGATGAAAATCAATAGCTTGAGATATGCAGATGATATTGCCATTCTAGAAAAAACTGAAGAAAAACTTGGAAAGAACTGTACAAAAAATCAATGAGGAAAGCAAGAGATACAGATTAGTCCTAAATTGTGAAAAACAAAAACTATGGCTTTTGGCGATAAAAAGATGAAGAGAAAAATCATAAATGATGGAATTGGACTAGAGAATGGTGAGAGATTTAACTTATGCAAATGCAGACATTAACAATTGACATTCTACCATTTTTGTTACCATAGTAATGCATAATGCATGATCCACAAATTATTCTCAATTTAAATCTATAATTTTTTATTCTTTTACTTTTGCATAATAATAGATTAATGGTGGAGCAGTTATTATTATTATGGACTGTTTTATGAACTTTGACTTTTATTATCTTATATTTATAATAATAATATTTTTAATTTATATATTTACTCATATTGTATTTTTCATGTTTTAATTAATGATTTATTCTCTTAACACAAAATGCATATATTGCTTTAGGATGTTTAAATATTGTATTCATTTATATTCTAAGCATTCTTAGAATCTGTAATTGCTTGTTATTCTATCTTGTATTACTGAAGATATAGTCAAAAACATTCTAGTTTGCTCTTATTAAAAGAATTTTTTATTATATAAAAGGCTATTTTCATTTCTCTTTAGTAAGTCTATTATTTTAAGCAATTTTAACACCTTTTTTTATGTCTGATGTAGTAAAAATTTTTCTCACTGCAATTTCTATGTAAATGACTATTCATTTTTAAATATTTATAAAAAATTTATATTAAAATTTATATAAACATTCAAATATTGGTAACTCTCCTATCTCTATGATAAAAGTTAAAGGAAATAATCTTAGCATTACAAATTAATTTAGAAATAATTAATAGATGGAGCCACATTGATTAAATTAAATTTTATCAATATGGCTCTATCTATTAATAACTAATAGATAGAGCCATTCCTAGTTTAGTTATTAGTTGACTAATAACTAAACTAGAAATTTTAATACTTTAGACAAATTTCAGTTTCAGATAAGTATTCAAATTTCTAGTTTATTTATCAGTGAATAGATGGAGCCATATTGCTAAAATTTAATCTAATCTAGAAATAACTGAAATTAATGATTAATTTGTAATGCTAGAATTATTTAGTTATTAATCCCTAATAATTTTGTTTGCTTGATATTATAAAAATTAAAGGTTGATGCTTTATAGTTATTATTGTGTATTTTTATAAATGATTGAAAAATATAATGAAAACAATCTTTATCACAAATCTGGTCATATTAAAATGAAAATGTTTAACAGTAAATAATAGTAAATTCAAAAACTAGCTCAAAATTGCAAAAATTATTTTATTTGTTAAATAAAATAACTTCTGCTTCTTTCACAAAAAACAAGCTTCAAAGCCGAACCGAAAACTTTTTATTTAAAGTACTTTCGGGTTAAAACTCATCATCAGTAAAATATTTTACTGATGATGGGTTTTAACCCGAAAGTACTTTAAATAAAACGTTTTCGGTTCAGCTTTGAAGCTTGTTTTTTGTGTTTTCATTTTGTTTCCCGAACCTGGTCTCTGTTTGCTAATTTCTGCAGTCTTGAGCTAGTTTTTGTATTCACTGTTTTACAGCAGTGCCAAACCAGAGATGCAAAGATGCATCAAGAGTTTTCTATAGTATACAATATAGGTTATACGCTGTATAAGAACTTCAGGAAGGCATTATGTTTAACTAGTGTCGAAAAACATTATCTGTATTATAGATATTTAATATTTTGATTCACAAATAATAATCAATCTTTTAATAATAATATTTATTATTTTAAATTACAGAATCACAAGAATATAAATCTTCTTGCAAATGCTGTAAACCTGTTGATATTGAGATAAATGATGTTAAATTAATATGTGAAGATGGATATCAGTTAACACATCAGCTTGAACAACCAAAAGCCTGTGCTTGCTATCCATGTTCTGGCTCAAAGAATGAAAATCCTGCAAGAATAAATAATGAAGAAAATAAGCAACAGAATTTACAACAAGAAAATTTGGAACAAAATTTGGTACAAAACAATCAACGAGAATATATACAGAATAATCTTCAAGAGGAAGATTATGTACAAAATAATTTACAACAGGAAGATTATATACAAAATGCTGAAAATGAACTTCAAGATTATGTATAATCTTGAATAATGATAAAGTTTAGATTGAAAATGAAGATAATTTTATACAGATCAAATATACTGAAAAAATAAATTGTAATCTGAATATGGTACATGTATATTAAAAATATTTTTATATTTTTAATAACTTTTTATAAAATTCATATATTTATGTTTTAAATAAATGATGTTTAAGATACAAAGTTTATCTTCATATTATTAAATAAAAGTTAATTTAATTAAATGTTATTTGTTTATTACTTTATCTTCAGTCATATTGTAATTAAATTGAGAAATTTTAGCAGGAAAGCTAGTTTGATAAAGAATTTTATTAAATTTCAGTTTATAGTAGTGATCATAAATGCTTTATTTTATTAAACTACGTTTAGACCTTCAGTCATCATCATTAACAATAATCATTTTGTAAGTTATCAATACATATAAAATATACTTAAAATCTTAAATATTTCATAATCATTTTCAAAAGGCATGATTCTTGGCAAACAGGGACATGTTATCCATAGGAGCAAGACATGATGTGCATATTTACTCCAATGACCTAAAGGCATCACAAAGTTTTAAAATTTTATAAATTTTGAAATAAACTATGGCAAATTTTATATTTGCACAAGAGTGCTCATAAGGTTATTGTCTTATTTTCTATGAACATCTTTTATTATGCTATTGATAGTAATACCATAAATAATTTTCTATAGATTCTTTAGTAGATATTAATAACTTTTATGAATTTTATTCAAATTGGGTAATATTTACATGAGATATTGTGCTAACAACATATAGCTGGAAATCTAATTTATATTTTCTTATTCAATTCTTAAATAAAAAAGAACAAAAATGATTGATCAGAAATACTCATGTATGTAAACTCTAGCATTCATTATATGTGATAAATACATTTATTTAAATTTTTTTTGCAAAATATATGGAAATCTATATTCAATATATGTGTGTAATCAAAATGATGTGTAATATCAGAAACTTTACTAAAGAGGAAGTTTATTTTGGTAAAATGATAAAACTTATTTTGGTAAATGAAGATTAATTACTAATTCAATTGGGTCTTCTGATAAATCTTTGGCTTTCCATCAGAAAACCCAATTGAATTAGGAAATCATACCTTGAAAAATTTATATGAGAATTTTGTCTGTCTCTTTGATCTCCATCTTGTACACTTCAGATCTCCATGAATGTTGGAAATCTATGATAGGTCTAGAGTAGTATGGCTGTTTAGTGATTAGTGAATGAACTTGTGCTAAAAAATTAATCCTGGATAGCTTATGAATTCTGTCTTTTTATTAGAGAATAATTTTCTTTACCCATAAGGTATGATATATAACTGCAATGTAGCAATTATATATCACACCTTATGGTAACAATTACAATACATTATGCGTACATTTTACAATTAAATTTTATTTTCATTTAATATCAGAGCTTAAGTTTCTGAAAATCACAACTTTTAACTAAAACCAAAATTCCAGAGGCCTAATGATATAAGTCAGGCTTGCATTCCTGGATGGGTTTTTTTAAAATTATCTAATATGCTATAATGAAATTCCTTTTAAACATTACTGTATTTGTTCAATAATGGAATGAAATGAAATAAAAATAAAATTTAATTGTTTGGTTTTAGTTAAAGTTGTGATTTTCAGAAACTTAAGCTCTGACATTAAATGAAGATGTACTGTATATGCCATATGCATATATTGAAATAGTATGGTTTTTGTTTAACATTGTCTCATTTAATGTTGCTTCAGTATTACATAATGAGCAGAAACTAAATTAATCAATTAAAAAATTAAAATTTTAAAGACAGCAGAACAGAATAAAGTCTTATTTTTGTGCATTTTCCTGCATAAGAGACAGTAAATGATTTTATAAGTTTTAGTAATTACTGTAGAAACACCTAAATACACATGAGCATTAACTCAAATATATATTATCTTTGAACATTGTGTTAATATATATTGCAATTAGACAAATCAGTTAGATTCCTGCATAGAATCATTTTGATTTTCCAACCAGAGGTCCTAGAATTGAATTTCTCAATCATTCACCAATAGCAGACTAGCATTACTATTAGTGAATGATTTCTCAATCACTCACTAATAATAGTGCCACCCACAATTAGTGTGAACTGGCATTAAAAAAATAATAATGGATATAGCACAGCGGTCTCCAAACTTTTTTGACCGCGTACCCTTATGACAAAAATAATCATAAATTGTGCCCCTAATTATATCTAATATATATAAAAAGTTTAAAATTTAGCTATTTTTTTTATTTTTTACCCTTTGTTTTTTTATGAAATTTTAAAACAAAAGCTCAAAAAATGACAATAAAATTATTTGTAAATGCGATAATCGTGGTAATTATGCCGTAATCGATTTTCTAAGTACCACAAAAGCCTATAATGCAAACATGGTTGAAATATAAATCTATTTTAATTTTTGAGATATTTATTATTTTTGGTGCTTTTTTATTTTTTTAATCCCTATTTTTAAAAATTGCAATATTCAAAAATCATAAGTATATTATAGATATGAGCAATAAAAACACCAAAAAATGACACAATAAATGTGGCATACCCCCTAGAATTTTCTGCATACCCCACTTTGGAGACCACTGTTCTATAGTTACAGGAATTGATAATTATATTATTGTAATGCATATATGTAATTTATGTTATACAATAGTTATATTTTTGCTATCAATAGTAATAAATACTATAAAATAGTATTATAAACTTAATAAAAATAACTATTTTTATATTTAAAATTTGAAGTTTTTTTGAGAATGAAAGCCAAAAAGTCAGGATATCATGCTCTTATCAATAGACCTCCAAAACTTAGGAAGCTTGCTGTTTCTCAAGACTTTATCCTCATCTATAACTTTTCTATTGGATCCTTTATTAGAATCTCTCAATCCATGTTTTCAGTAAATTTTTCTAAAAGTTTCATGTATGAGTTCTTTTCTATTAGAATCATGATTTGTGATTTGATGTCTTTTATGTATACTGTGTAATTATTAATTTTTATAATTCTGATAGTGGATCCAATTGATAAACTAGCTAAAAATATGAATAGAAGCTTGCTATTTCTCAAGATTAAGTTTTTGAAATACTCTAGGATAAGAGCACCTAGATATCACTAACTTAGGTTTCTTGTATATTTTTGGAAAGCAATCTCCATATGACTGATCATTGAAAAATCCAACATTGACTATGTTACTAGAGAAGGTTAACAAAATGATGTTGAATGCATATAGGAGAATATCTCTGAAACCTAGGTTAACAAAAGATTTTTAGAGGGGACCTTTTTGAGATGGATCAATTCCTGATGAACATATGGACATTTTTAATTTTAAATCTCTGTATCCTAGTATCTTAATTGAATAGCCTGTACAGAAATATATCCAGAAATAATCCCCAGAAATATATCCCAGAACTGTGATAATAGAAATATATCCTTTAAATTTTACTTATTTGCTTGAGAAAGAAACAGATTTGAAGTTACTCAATGATAGCTGCTATTTTATGTACCATTACTACAATATATAATAGGGGATATATCTACAAAATAAGGAAGTTCCCATTGGAAATCTATCATAAGTACTAGTAGAACTGGTGATGAGAGGGAAGAAGGATGTTATATTTAGAATTCACAAGGAAAATAAGACTTAAGATATATATAATAACATAATACAGTGAAACCTCAATATAACAGACTAATGCAGGGGAGGAACTATCTGTTAAACCTGAAAGTCCATTTTATAAAAATAAGTTTACCGAATTGTTCCAAAACCGAAGCACTATAGCAAAAGTAGAGGGTTAGCATGGCATTTTGCTTTGGTTTTGGAATGATTTGTAATAGAAAAGCAAAGTGTTTAAATCTTTTTAAGTTTACCAAATACTTTTTTTATAATAAGGTAGGTATGAAATCTTTACTTCACAGCAAAATTGTTTGCTTTCAAATAAAAATAAATAAACAAACATTTTTTTTTGTTACACTTTATTTGTATTAGGTATAAAGTAAAAACTCCTGTTTATTCATCTTCAGATAATATATCCAGACACTCCAGTTGTAGAACAACATTAATGTTCAGTGTTAAAGGGCTTGGTTTCGTTAATCCTGTTTTGAAAAAAGAATCAAGTTTTGTTTGCACTTTTGAAGTTTGCTGTTTTTTTATAATCAACTCTCTAAAATTATGAAAATGTGTGTAATATAATTGAATTTTGTTATCTGATGAATCGTCAATAAATATTATTAGATTGTCAAGATGTGATCTGATCATTGATAACTTTATTTTTGGGCATATTGTTTCTTCTTCCTTGCTATCTTCACTTTCATACTCATTTTCCATGGTCATCACTTCGTCTGTTATTTCATTTTCAGTTGATACCCATGGTCACTTTCATCTACTTCTAACTATTGTAAAACATCTTCCTCGACTACTACTACTCCAGTGTTATTTTGTATAGTCCTACAGAAATCAGGAACTTCTAATCCTTCTAAATTACTTGTAATGTCTGCATCTTGGTCATCAAATAAATTCTTCCATCTATTTTTTAATGTTTGGCCATTTACTTCTTTCCATGCAGCTGTGAAATTAAAAATTGTAATTTTAAATTGTAACTTTTTAAATTTTCCATGGTATGCTGTTCTCTTGTGTCTTCATTTTCTTCATCCTCCAATACCACCATTACTTCATTTAAAAATTTTCTCTGATATATTCATTTTGTGGCTAAATTATTCCTTGGTCCATGAACTGAATAATCAATGTGGTGTCTTTGCATAAAAACATACAACTAAACTTGTCATCGTCTGAATGTAAAATATTTTCAGATGGATGCGCAGGAGTGTTGTCTAAAAGCAATAAACATTTTATATCTTCCAGTGGTATTGCAAGCTCCTCCTCCTGAAATTTCCTGACTACAGGTATAAATTCTTGAAAAAACCAGTTTTTGAAAATGTTTGAGGTGAACCATGCTAAAAAAGCATTTTTTTAGAGTTATAATATGAAACAGGAAGATGATTCATTGTGTGCCTTAAAACTCTAAGTTTACAAGATTTTCAACAATGACAGAGGTCAGTCTATGCAATCCATCGGCATTGGCACAAAGCAGTACTGAGATTCTCTCCTTGTTGATTTTTCATATTTGAAGGGTTGTATGTTTTCAGGCAAAGCACGCCATAGCAAACCAGTTTTATCAGCATTGTAAATCTGAGATTGTAATAACATTTCATTATTTATCCATTCTATTAATTTTTGCCAGAAAGATTCAATTACTTCTTTTGGAGGATGAAGAAAATGAAGACACAAGAGAACAGCATACCATGGAAAATTTAAAAAG
>WUQG02414640.1:0-15868 GCA_011317285.2 Androctonus mauritanicus | reverse complement strand
TGATATAACAGTTCGGTATTTAATGTTGACGGAAAACTAAAAACGACGATTTCCAAAAAAACTACTGGGCATTGGCAGGAGTTATTTTACCGTGTATTACTGGCAACTGTGTACTATAACATAAGAAAATTTCAGCAAAATCTGTGAGGGTGGAGGTTGGTCCTCCCCTTGTTAGCTAATTCCAGTATAATTGACAACTGATATTAACTTGATTTATTGACTGAATTTTTTTTTATCAAAAAGATTTTAATGAAGATTTTTTAATGCATACTATTATACAATATAATTTATATTTTGTATCACAAGATGATTCATACATTATTATATTTTTGTAATATTTTTATAAATTTTTATTTGATTTGTAACATCATTTCTTTCTGCCATATATCTTATAAAAATTATTTTGGTAATTTCTAATATGATATTTCTATATATTGAAAATTTTTAATTAGTTGGATGACTGCATGATAAAGCACTTGCTTATTACCATGGAGGATCCAGGGTCAATTCCAGGTCTCACATCTCAGTTTTTCAGTAAGGCTCTGGGTTTGGCCTGTTGAACTCCATCTTTCAACTTTCCAGTTGATTCTATCATAAGTATTGGTCAGCCTGTTATAATTCTAAAAGTAGCCATCACTAAATACTCCTTGCTTGATTCAGCTGTGTAATTCAAATTACATAACCAAAAATAGATCATGTTTCGAATATTTTGATGAGTGATCTACAGCAATATTGCTCTAATAATAGATATTTACCATTTGTCTATTACTGTTTATTTTACATATAATTAATACACAAAATTTGCCAGAATCTTTTGATTTAAAATATTTAATATATACAGAATTCATTACAGAAATACATTTTGAACATTTCACATTTTATAGAATTAGATTACTAATCAAATATATATATATACTAAAAACATTGATATTTCAGATATTTCCATGTGTTGAAAATGTTCGAATAAGTTTAGAAGGATATCCTGCAGGTGGTAGTTTACCATATAGCAGTTCTGTTGCAAAAAAACAATCCTATTTAAAAAGATATCTGCAGTAAGTAATTTTTTAATATAACTTGATAAATTTATTAAAAAAAATTAAATTTTTCAATGTATATACAATGCAAAAAGTATCTGTTCCTGAGAATTAATGTAAATTTGAATGGCATTAGAATTTTGATTTAATGTAGTCACAGTAATGAAAATCTATTATAGGTAGTTCTTGATTTATGACCACTCATATTTATGACTGTGGAATCAGTAAATTCTGTGATTGGTCAATGCAATTCCACGAGTTTGAGTCCCTGACCCAATGAACTGATATATGGAAATCATGCCTTTTTGTGTTCTTTATGTTTATTAAGGTAATGTATAGTGCACCAGTTAACATTAGTAATGAGAAATTATAAATTTTGGGCATTTACAATTTACAATCCCACTGCAAACATTCATAAATTGTCATAAAGTGCATCATACAGACTTTACAGTCATCATAATGAAATAATGAAGGACTATATGTACTTCATTATGTATTTTTAACAGCTGAAATCTGTCATTAAGATATATATATATAAAATTAGATAAAAATTTTAAAAATACCACCTCATGGATTAAAAAAAAACTGTGCAAACTGCAATAAGAATTTCTACTTTCAGTCCAAACATTCTTGAATGTTTATCTTGAGAATTTTTATTATGCAATATTTAAAAAAAAATTATTGATGAGCATTACAAAATAATGGCCTAAAAAGCCATCAATCATTGTAATCTGAATAAAGTCTGAGATTGTCTCATAGACAAAGGGCAGATATCAATAATATATTTTTATAATTAAGATTTCTTATTATAATATTTAAAATATAATTTATAAAAGCCTAAATTTTTATGTTTAATTTTTATAAATATTTTAATTCTGTTTTGAAATAGTAAGTGGACTAGTACTTATTTGGGTCGTACTTGTGCATCTCCTCATATTAAATCATATTGCCGAATTTCTCCAGATATGACTCAACTTTCTTGGTTTGCACTTACCAGGTGAGTTCAATGATAGAATAAAATTTTCATTTGATAAAACTGAAGGGATATTAGGACTGTTTTAAGATTATCATAAGACCTAGATACAGTAAGACCCCATTTAATACAGTGGATATGTTCCAAAAAAATCAAGCGCTAAATGAAACAGCATTAAATGTAGTCATCTTAACATGTAAATAATGGAGAAGATGAAACAGAAAAGTGAATAAAAAAATATATGTACCATTTTTTTAATTTTATTTTGTAATAAGTATTATTACTATTGTAATAATTAATTTATAGACATTTTTTATTGCTAATATCGATTTGTATTCATAAATCATTCATGAAAATCAAAAATATTCAAGTAAATAAATTGTTTGTGATGAAGGTTCTTCCTCATTTGACACTTTTTTCATTAAGAAGTCATATAATATCAAAATTATAAAATAAAAGGTTTAAGAACAAAAGGCAATAATCAGATTGTAGTAAACTATAAATATCGAAAAAATATCAATGAAAGGAAAACATTCTAACTTCAAGGAACTAGAGTTTGAAATGGTAGCATTCAGGTTAAAACTAAAATGGGATAATTGTTATTTTTATTACTTTAAAATAACGTTGATGACCAGTCATAAATATAAACATTTGTAGATATTGCACTGCAAGATTACATACGATTATCAAAGTAACAAATTCGTGCAATTTTGGATTTATGTGAATATAACGGTTTGGAAAACTGCCAAAATTAATCAATAAAAAATATAAAATTTGAAAAACCATGTTATAACAAAACATCATTAAATGGGGTTTTACTGTATTTATATAATGGCATTCAAAAATGAATTAAAGCAATTGCATTCAAATCAAACAAGAATGCATATATTAAAAAAAGAATATTGTCTTTCATTAGAAAGCTTCTTATAGTAACTAAAAAACACTTCATAATATTAAAAAATACTTCTTCATAATTTTATATTTTGAATAGTTTTCTGATCAATTGTGCAAATGTATTTATTTAGTAATTCTGTTACTGTAACTTCCTATTTAAAATTGCATTAATAGACTAACTGAATAACCCTTAATTGCACAATTGCTCAGAAAACTATCCAAAATATAAAATTATATTGAGATATTTTTTAAATAATATAGGAAATTTTCTATAGAATCTTGGAATGCATTCTTATTTGATTTAATGCAATGTTCTATTTTATTCTTTTTTAAATTTTCTATCAGAGTAAATTAAATTTAATATATGGTGCTTAGGAAAACTAAGTTTTTTGAATAATTTTAAAAATTTGTTGCTAATTTCAGGTATTACTTGATGTACCATGCACAAATGATAGACTTTCAGTTAATGAGATTGAAAATAATATTTTTTCTTCAAATAGAACTGTTGAAAGAATAAAACTACCACAACTACAGATGGATATATTAAGGTATGTATTATTCATAATATAACATTTTGAATTATGAATAAATTCTTAATTTCTCACTTTAAAAATTGCAATTATATAGTGCTGGCTTAAAGTCTTTAAAAATTAATGGATCAGCTGTTTATTCAACATGTTCTTTATCGCCTATTCAGAATGATGGAGTTGTTCATATGGCTCTTTCTCACTTATGGGAAAATATGAGAATGGAATTTATCATTAAAGATTTAACAGATTCTTTCAAGCCACTCCATAAAGTTATGAAATTTTGGAATTGTAAATATGGAAAACTTGTAATACCATTTCTTCCTTTAAATCATGGTCCTATGTATATTTGTAAAATAACTAGAATTAAATAAAAAATATATTAAAATTTTTCATTAAGAAAAAATTTTTATTTTCCATTTACATCAATGTTATATATACACTAAAAATAGTGTAAGACAGTAAAAATACATAAAATGTAGACAAAGTACATCCCTAACTTACATTGTATCATTTTTCAGCATTTACCTCAAACCCAATATGAATGAAATAATTTTTTATTAAAATAAAAAATAGCATCTTATAACATGATCTTATTATGATGGTTAACTTCTTTATTCATAAATTCTTTTAAAAGTTATTCCTGAATTTCAATAATATAAAATTATTAAATTTGCATTACAATTTATTATGAAACTAAGAAAATGGTGGTTTTACTACTGACTTGAAAAATTGCTAAACTGAATACAATTATAGAATCAAGGTAATGCAAAGTATAAAATTTAGTATCTTGTTAAAGCTATAAGAATGTCTACCATTTTTAAATTACTGCAACAACAAATAGTCTTTGACTTACAACAGGACATGTTTATTCAACCAGTTAGAATTTGGTGGTTGTAAGACAGAAATGCCCAAAATTTAATGATTATCCACTATCAATATTTATTATTATACTCCAGTTTATTATAGTAAATTCAGCAAATAAAAGAATCAGACACACAAAAAGATGCTTTCTTGTGATTAGTCAATGCAGTTCACATCATTATCATAAATGTGAGTGGTCATAAGTTTAGAACTACCTGTAGAAGATTAGCTGATGCAGTGTTAAAATGACCTTTATTGATAGAACATTACTACAATTCCATGAAAATCTAATTGTATATCCCTCCACTAATAATTTTGGATCAAACAATATGGTAATCTTATAAGATTTGCTTTTCATTGGAAAATAAGCTAAAAATAGATGAAATTAAGATTTAAATAGATATTCTAATAAAATTCTTTATTTCTTTTTTTTTTTTTGAGATGAAAAAATCTTAAATACACTTTAACCTCCTATCTTAATTTACGAGAATTTGATCCTCATAAATTAAGGTGGTAAATTGCCATTAATTTCCATTAGAGAAATAATGCATTCCCGAGCCCAAAAAATAGCAATCATTTTTCATTGAAATATTCAAGTATCTGATTACAATATATAACAAATTTTTTTGTTCTTGGATAGTAATTGTTATTTCCTAATTGCTTATGTACCAAAAGTGTAGAAAATGTCAATTATTCCCACAAACTTTTTTTTTATAACCAGTACAATAGGTATATTGTGACACCCTTCAACAAAATTAAAATTAGTGACCCCTCTTCCATTGATCTATCATAACACTTTGGGCAATTTTTATAGTTATGGATGTTTTTATAGTCAGGAATTCAGTTTCAAGTATAAAACATTTGTAGAAAATTCATTGGTTCAAATGGCCACTAATTAAATGCCAATTTTGTTACATTTATATTTTAATTTATTAAAATTACAGCAAGTTACAGTCTATCATAAAGCCAACAATCACATAAATAGAGGAATTGGGTAGTTGGTGTCCAACTATTCAATTCTTCCACTACCTTTCCCTTTGATGATAGTAGACATACCCTTTCATCATGTTAAACATTTCTTTTTAATCAATTTTGATCATAACTCAAAGAAAAATATAATTTGATATAGTTTCAAATAAATTTTAGTGCAATAATTTAAAAAATAATGATATTACAAAACAATTAAATCTGTTAAAATTAAAAATATTTATTATTTAACATATGATTAATTTTAAAAAAGTCATATCTATTACTTTCTAAATGGTCCATATACTGTGAAAGATTCAAATTTTTCCTACTATTTACCATTTAGAAATCTTTTAAATTTTTTAAATGATTCATAAAATTTTATGAACTATTTCTTCACATCAATATTATCAAAACTGAAATGAGCAAAATTATTTCAATTTGTACTTAAAGTTAAATTTATACTGAGAAATAATCAACTTAAAAATTTTTAAATAATTTATTGAATTTATACTCTTAATAAACAGACAACTTTAAACAAAAAATATTTGCATTTCAATTTGTGATTTAAGAAAATTCCATTTTTCATAATACATATCTTTAACATTCATTTTAAAAAATATTTGGAATATTCCATACATAACTAATCTCTATTCAGATTTCACCAAAATCAATTATTCTTCTTCAGGTTTCCATTTGTCTTCATAATTCTGAATTGTTAATGTTTTATATTTCTTTAAAATTAACACACATTTTCCTAAACCAGATTTCAACATTATATCTCTAACAATAAGACGACTGATATCAATGAAATTTTCATTTTTAGCATTTATTCCTTTTATTAAATCAACTTCATCTCCAATATCAACCTAAATTAAGAAAAAAAAATTTTATTTCTGATAAGATTGCTTAATATATAAACTTATAATTAATACATACCTTAACTCCTTTTTTAAATATTTTTTCACCATTTAATCTTATTAAGTTATCTAACACAGCTTTTTCAGCCTTACTGCAATAAAATAAATATGTAAATTAATCTAAACGAAACTGTATAAAGGACTTAATAAGTTTATTACAAAATTTTAATACAATTGCTAATTAAGAAAAACTAATAAATCTAACTTGAATATTCAATTTAAAAGCAAAGATATAAATTACCAACAATGTTTTAACAGTTTTTCTTGAATTTTCCAATGCTGCGGAACAACTTAAAGCAAAAACTTAGATATAACGTGAATTCTTTTGGAACAGAACAGAACAGATTTAGAATCACTGCTTTAAAATAACAAAACATATATAACAGATATTCACTTTATATCAAGTCTTAACTTGATAATTGAATATAAGTTATATATATATTACACACACTGTAGACTCCCTCTTATCCTATCTGTTTTAATCTTGCCACATTTTTGTTGAGTTATGACATAACTCAATAAAAATGTGGCCAGTTAAAATGGAGGCTGGCTTTTCTCCAGAAAGATTTTCCATCCAGGCATGCCTGGATGAAAACCTGATGATTGTTTACCATAAGTTAACCTGTATCTCCTCTGAACAGTGATTGGTGATTTTGTTTTGGCAAACCATAAAACACACTGTACTTTCTCTATGGTAGATGCCGTCTTTTGTTCTGCCAATGCCAGTGTCTCTTATGAGCAGTTTTTGCAATAAATGAATATATCAGATAAAACTTTTGGCATTTGTAACATTCTGAAAATGATACATGATTATGTTATTTTTAAAAGTTATTAAATATTTTTATTGTACAAATCTTTTATGCACACCCTGTATATCTTATTGCAATTTCAAGGATTTACTTTATTTCCAAATAATCTTTATATTCATTTCTAGCTACATTTTTGTTGAGTTATGATATAACTCAGCAAAAATTGGACAGAAATAAAAATATAGGTTATTCGGAAATAAAGTAAATCCTTGAAATTGCAATTCATAAAAGATTTGTACCATAATAATATTTAATAATTTTTAAACATAATAACATAATCATGTATTGTTTTCAGCATGTTACAAAGAAACTCCAAAAGTTTTATCTAATATATTTGTTTATTGCAGAAACTGTTCATAAGAGGCATTGGCACTGACAGAACAAAAAATGGATGGTGTTTATTAAAGAGAAAGCACAGTTTGTAGTATAGCTTGCTGAAACAAAATCACCAATCACTGTTCAGAAATGGACCATGGCACTTGTAGCTGATGTGATGCCACTCGCATAGATTTCAATGGGCTTAGAAGAAATCAGAGTAGCTTATCTTCAATCTCTTGTCTGAAGCAGTGGGCTGCCCACTGCTTTTCCTTTTCACTACCAATCCATTCTCCAAAAAAGATTTTCATTCAGGCATTAATTGACCTTTTATCTGATGATTGTTTACCGTAAGTTACAATCATCTGAACAGTGCTTGGTGATTTTGTTTTGGCAAGCCATACATCACACTGTACTTTCTCTATGGTAGATGCCATCTTTTTTTCTGTCGATTCCAGTGCCTCTTATGAGCAGTTTCTGCAATAAATGAATATATTAGATAAAACTTTTGGAGTTTCTTTGTAACATGCTGAAAGCAATACACGATTATGTTATTAAGCTCAAAAGTTATTTAAATATTGATATAGTACAAAACTTTTATGGACAACTTGTATTGAATAATAAGATAATTCATTTGCTATTGGTATAATTCCTATCAAAAATTAGCATGATTATGTGAATTTGCTTCAAAACACAAATTTAAATCATAATGATAAATGAAGATAAAAATTTATCTAAGTATCATTTATCTAAATAAATGATACTTAGATAAATTTTTTAGGTTGTATATTAAATAAAAATTATATATATATGTATATATATAAATTGTAGTTTCATTTAATTTAAAACTGATCCTTTTTTGTTCCATAACAAATATATAAAAATTTCATATATGTTGTAGAGGAAGTTAATTTACAACCTAGAGGATTTTAATATACAATCTATAAATGGTATTTTACATGTGATTTTAGATTATCTCATAAGAATTGGTTAAACAAATGACCAATTAATCAAGAATCTACTGGGTAGCCATAACATAAAGTGTTCAGAGCTCTCTAGCATGTCATGTATTGGGTGAAATGTAACAAAATTCGGTGGATATATACAGTGGAACATGTGGTTTTGATTTCGAAAGAAAACAAATTTAGTACCAAAAGTCACCAAACGGGCATTATGGCACTGCAGAAGTATAGAATGTGTGATTTAAGGAATGTGTAATTACCAAATGAGGCAGCATACATCAAGTTTCTGAACAATACACACCAACATTTATTGTCAATTATTCATGAGGTTCAATATGATCACTGTTCAGATGTTCCAAGAACTGCATGCGGCACTCTGCCAATTTACACATCAATATGTTGCACACCGCCGTGGAAGATGTATGCCACATGATGTTCCAAGAACCAATTACATGAGGTGATCATATTGAACCTCATGTAATTAACAATAAATATTGGTATGTATTGTTCAGAAACTTGATGTATTCTGTCTCATTTGGTGATTGCATGCACATTCTTTAATCACTCATTCTATACTTCTGCAGTGCCATAATGCTCCTGTTGGTAACTTTTGGTACTAAATTTGTTTTCTTTCGAAATCAAAACTACATGTTCCACTGTACATATCTACCGAATTTTGTTACATTTCATCCAATACATGGCATGCTAGAGAGCTCTGAACACCTCACGTTATTTTATGGCCACCTGGTACTTTTTTATATAATATAGTTGATCCCTTTTTTGTGAATTTGGAAAAGTTCAATCTAAAAATTATTAATAAAGATATAAATAAAAATATAATAAAATTAATGTAATAATAGTTTTGAATCAACTGTAAAAAAATCTGAAATAATGTGAATATCAAAACTTAGGAATCTATTTTTCTCATAGGAATAGATGCATTTCTGAAGATATTACATAATTTAACATTATATCTCTTGCATAAAATGCAATCACACTATATAATACAGAGTGGCATTAAGCAATAAAAAAAAATATTGATACTCTTAAATCAGTAACAAATTAATTAGAAAAAAATATGAAATTATGATGCATTTGCAAATTAAAATAGCAAGATTTTTTTTTATACTGATAGTTTAGCTAAGACAATATATAACATTTGTACAGTTACAATTTTTGAACAGGAACTGTTGCAGATCTGTTATCTGAGCAAAATAGCCAGAAGATGGAAGCATAATGCAAAAAGAAAAACTTCCAGCATTTTAAATGCAAACAATTTAATATGGGGGAAAAAGATATTAGCTGGATTGTCCAGTGAGTCTCTTATGGTGGAAGAAGTTCCTTAACCAGAAAACAAGAAGAGTAAAGAGATCAACTATTACTCAAAACAGAAATGCATTAGGAAATGAAGTCCTGCAGGAAAAAGAAATGCAGCAGAAAGAAATAGGAATTAAAATTTGAATTTAGCAATAAACATTTATATTTTAGTTGCTTAATAGCCTATAACTATACATTTATATGTAATTACTTATATAGCATGTAGATAATCTTTGATTTACATCCATTCATACGTACAATAGTGATGTAGGCTATAAATTCTGTGATTGTCAATACAATTAATATGCATGCACAATGATCTGATATACCAAAAAAGCATCTTTTATATCTGGTTCCCTGTAATTTTGTATTTGCTAAGCTTATGATGATTATTTACTTTAATGACAATATAAATTTTATCAATGGGAAATCCATAAATTTAGAACATTTTTGATTTCCACCTGCTTCAACTTATTCTTAACTTATATTTTTACAAGATAGTATCTATATATTTATATATATAATGTGATTGATATGTAGTACATATATGATTGCAAATAGAGTATTAGAGAAATGATTTTGATGTTAATTTTGATAATTTAATATTGATAGTCAGCCTCAGATACTATCATATGTTATGTTAATATTATGAATATTATGTTATTAATTTGATAACTAATTACAATATTTATTCTTTAAGAATGCAAATCAGGTTTATAGGTATTCATCACATTTAATTTATATATAAGATACAATGGTTGTCAATTATCTGTTCCACAAAAAAAGAATGCACTGTTTGACTCATTGGCAGTAGCAACTCTTCACTTGAAATCATGGGTGCTGCAACTTTTGAAATATTCGTATACATCATAAATACAGTATACATATTTAGATAAAAATGAAAAAATATTGTTTATCAATAAATTATACAATTATTATAATCAAAATATTATGTCTTTAACTGCAATGTCCAAATATTTAAAGATATGGATTAAACATGATAAACACTACAAACATGCTACTACTGGTGTAACCTGCATATGAACAACAGTGGAATTGTGCAACAGACAGTGAGATGCAAGCTATTAGCATAATACAGCACTATGTATATATGCTTGCACAAGTAGCAAAACAGCATTGTAGTAAACACAGTGTCACTAGTGTGCCTTGCCGTCCTAAGTACTACAAGATTTATTTTGTATAAAAAATAATCAAAATCCAAGAATTGTATAGGATCATTGATGATAAAATTATATATTACGAGCAAATAAAAAAAATTAATAAATATATTTATATATTGAGAAATCTTGGGGGCTACAGTTCTGCAGTACTAATGCACAAGTCACCCCTCCTCTTCAGGATCAAACTATGCATGGAGACTTCCTGTAATCCTGCAAGTAACACAGGCTACTCTGGATCAAGACTGCTCCAGAAGATAGGGGAATTTGGGGTGGTAGCAACTTTGTAGTTGCACAATATGACATCAGCATGACAATAACAATTGATGATGTAACAAAATGTCATCAATTGTTATGTCAATCATGTCAGTTGAGTTGCTCCAAAAGATGGGATTTCAGGGTCACAACAAAAACAGATTCATATAAATCCTTCACAGTTAAGTTTGAATTAAAAGATGATGTCATAGTCACATGATTATGTTGTTTATGTTTATGTTCATCATGACATAGCAATGCATAATGTCATTAAACATTATCAATTCATGATATCACAATGTATTATCAATTCATGATAATTACATTGTGATATCATGATGTGATGTGATATCATGAATTGATAATTATCAATTATCAATTCATGATATCACAATGTATTATCAATGTATCACAATGTAATTATCAATTCATGATATCATAATGTCATTAAACATTATCAATTCATGATATCACACTGTAATCACCATTATAATAATATTATCATGATATGATATACTGGTTAAATCAATATAAAGCCGGACATAGAAAGCCAATGAATTTCAAATTATGTAGCAAAATTATACTTTTATATGGCTCATCATATTATCTGTAAAATCTATAAATTGACATGGTCCAGATCTAGCTCATTGAACATCCTTCAATCTTCTGACTGACCCCAACATGGATTTTGGTCAATTTGTGATGGCCTCTAAATGTGGTCATTGTCAAAAGTATCTTATGATTCAGTGTCTTAATTTACACTAATCTATATATTCATTGCCAAATGCTGACATTATGATAGAATAAGAGTTGTCACATAAAGTATATTATATGCTTGAAATACTCAAACAATTAGCTAGTAGAATATGAAAAAGAATACTATAAACCAGGAGTCAGCAACCTATGGCCTGCGAAAGAATTTGATTACGTTGGTTTTTTATATTGTTATTAGTTCTACTTTTATGATTCTTTCCATTATGTTTATTACCTTATCTTTTGATTTTGTAGAAAAATATTTTTTATATAAATCTAATAAGAATGTATGATTTATTTTGAAATAAATGTTTATATTCTTGAAATTGACTTTTATTATTACTATTTTTTTAACTCTCCATACTAAGTGACCCAAACTCAAAATGTGAACGCTCAATATACTAAAGTCTGACCCTCCATAAAAGAAGGTTGCTGACCACTGCTATAAAAAAATGGTACTAAAATAATAAAACAATTAATAATATAAAATAATTTAGTATCATTGTTTATTGCATTCTTATTTATATTCTAAGAATGCAATATTTTCATAATTACAAATTTGATTCAAAAATAATTCATATGCTTTTTAGAATTCTGTTTATGTAATAATTATTGTTTGGAAATAACTGGCAAAAGCAAAATAGATCAAAAATGTTTTGTGTAAGTGCAATGTGAAAATAATAAATTATTTAATCCTTCTTGAAGATATGAAAAATCTGGACTATATTAGTAGAAAAAGCAAAGAAGTAAGAAAATTAGATAAAAGATTAATTGATACATCATCAAAATCATTTTTGACTTGATTATCATACTAAATTTCATAAAAAATCGAATATTTAGAGTATCAAGCTATATTTAGAGTATATCTCAATAATTTGGATATCTGCCATCTATAAATAGTTGAAACTGCTTTACAGAATAAAGTTAAAATTGCAATATTTATGATTGCAGTTTCATGGAATAGTAATTAAATCATAAAAATATAAATAATTCAGGCATTATTTATAACTAAATTATTTGTTTTCTATCATCAACAAATTTAATCACTATAGTAAAAATTTAACCTACTTTCTTGACATATTAAATCCTGCTTTAGCAACAGCATCAACTCTAGTTGAAGTCACATGAATTGTAATTTCTTTAAAGTCTTTTGCTAAATCCTCCTCCTCCTCCTTCTCATTTTCTTCTTCTTCATCATCCTGAAGAAAGAAAGAAATTAATTATAAATGATCTCGATTATTTTTAAATTTATAACCAAAGCTTTGACTAATAGTTAAAAAATTAATTTAACTATGTTCCATACTTCCCAAAATATATTTTATACAAATATCATTAAAATCTTTGACATTTGATTTGATACTATTTATTGTCCATAAAGCAATGTAAATATATACAATGATAGCAATAAAATATAAATTTACACAAAATAATAATAATCTACCAAGTAGAGATTATTATTAAAAATATATTTTTTTTTAGCAATTATCTTCATGTAGCAGAATATTTTTATTCTGCATCATTATTTAGTTTAAATCAGATACTTTAAAATCAGAAAATTTTTAATTAAAGTAAATTAATTGTAACTTCTTAATTATAATTATTATATATATCAATAGTGTTCAACCTGTCGATTGCAGAGTGATTTTTGGTCAATCTTTTGTTTATTCTTCCTTACTTACAAATTTAATTAAAACTGAAAACAATAATTTATCATTATTTTGTATTATTTTTAAATTCTCTTTAAGTATATTGCTATTGTTAATTTATTTTTCATTAAAATTGTCAAATCAATAATTTTCTTATCATTTGGAAGTATATATATGAAAAGTTTCAGATATTAACTGATATTGCATAAAAAATTCTGTCATGTTTCGGATTGACATACTTGACAGAATCTACTTTTTCAAATATCATCATCATAAAAAATCAAGAAACCAAATTACAAATGATCATTTGGATGATTGTCTGCTATTGCCCACTTCTTCATATCAACCTGACTATGAAAATATTGCAAGCTCCAAACAATGCCAAATTTTACATTAACTTTATTTTAATCAACCAGCATTTTCTGTAACTTATGAGTTTGTAATCACTTGTTGTTTTTTCTAACTTTGATTTTCCAAAATAGAGAAATAAATATCTTATTCCAATATATTTATTTTTTATTTGTTATATTAAAATAATTAAAAGAGATAAATAATTTTTAAATATACCTATAACGTTTTTAGTTTCTTTAAAGTTTTTAGGGCTATGAGTATGATCCTCCAGAGTGAATGAGTGCATTTAACTGCATAATCAGATAGGCTGGGCGAATGTGATCTATATGAGAGTAGATCACCGAATAACTTAGTATAGAAAAGTAGCTCACATAGTAAAAAAGGTTGAATACTACTGATATATATGAATATATAATGATAATATAAATGCTGTTTACTGAAAAAAAGTATTTCTACCTGTAATTTTAAAATTATATAAAGCAGATTCTTGTCTTTTATAAAATCAATTAGAAAAATTTTCTATAAAGATTAGTTACACTAAACTTTGTAGAATATATTTTAAAATATCATTTGATAAATATTAATTTGAAGACTCAAAAAATTCTAGTCTTAACATGTTTTTAACACATTCAAATCTCTTAAAAAGATGTGTGAATGCAGAAACTATTGGTACTTTTATTTCACTAATTTTCTTTTTAAATTCAAAACTTGGCATTCTTATTTAAATATGGACTGATTCAATTCAAGAAATATGTTTTTAAAATGAATTAAATTGAAAATATAAAAAAAAAAGAACTTCATACAAAATATATTTCATATTACTAATAGCATTTTGTTTACAGTTTTAATAGCTTATCATGAAGAAACATAACTTTTAAATAATCTATATATAAAACGTTTCACTTTCTATAAAATTTATTATCGTTTTAATTCAAAATAACCGATTCAATTATAAGATTTAATTTTAATTACACTTATATTACATACATCAGATTCTTCTTCATATTTTTCAGATTTCTTTTTTTTGCTAGTCTTCCACCTTTGTTGATTTATAAGAAATTTATGAACACATAATAAATGGCAATTATTTATGCTAAAATTGCTTTTATTTAAATCTGGATATTTAAAGTTAATGATAGTATTTGAAACAAACACTTTAGTAGTGTTTTGTTTTACATGCAACTGTAACAATCTTAAATTTAATGTTGATAATGGTCTATATTTAATTAAACCAATTAATAGAGACATTTTTATATACAAGTATTAAAATCTTTTACTAATACTTCAACAGTTGTTTGATTTCATCTAACAGTCAATGTAAAAAATAATAACAACACAATTTAATGGATTATTGCGCCCTCTATCGTTTTATGTAGTATGAGTATTGCAAGGAAAGTTTTACAGTTTCTTGTATGCAAAAGTTTATTTAAAAAATAAATAAATAAAAATAAGCTAGTTGAATCTCCTTATAGAAAAATATAAATATATGCAAATATATTTTTATAAATTATCAACTCTATATCTTGAAGGTAATCAAATATTCTGGAAGATTGAAGATTTATGAAAACGTTTCACAAGAAAATCGAAAAATTCTTTCATGCATAATTCGTTGAGAATAATCAACAGACGCGGCCTTACGGACATCTACAACAAAATTATCAACCCAAAAACATCTTTAACATTAATGGATATAAGAGATATGTCAAATACATATAGAATATTTTCCACAAAAAAATGTACTTTTTTTCCAAAAACATGTATTTTATTTCAAAAAATATTCAAAAAGTTCATTGCTTCGCCAAAAATATATTACAATTATTCCATTATAAAAATTTATGAAATAAAATGAAATCTAGTATTCCACAAAATAAACATTTATTTCTTGTCATAAAATCATCTTTCTCAAAACAAAATTTCTCAGCCTATTGAGCTTTTTTTTTTGTTAACAGATGAGCCACATTCCATTCTCTAAGAATACTATGTGACGGGACGAAACAAGCACTTCCACAGGTTACCCATCTCTACGGAGGGGTGAGCCGGATTGTGGAGAACGGGATCGACGGGCCATGCCAGGGCTTCTTGATAAATATTTTGTACGAGTGGG
>WUQG02414629.1:0-15868 GCA_011317285.2 Androctonus mauritanicus | reverse complement strand
TAAAACGACAAAATTTTCCGGTTCCAATTGTATTATATTAACCATATTTCACTGTAAATAAAATTCCAATGCCTTAAATTTTTCTTATCCCCGGATATATGGTCACCCCAGATATAAGGTCAGTTTTTCCAGGTCCCTGAAGTGACCATATAACAAGGTCTGACTGTGTATATATATATGAACTACATTCATCAATCACAATTTATGGATCACATCATTCTAAATATGAGTGGTCATAAATAATGTGTGATTTATAATGCCTATATTATAAATCACATAATAACCAATTCTCAAAAATAATAATCAATTGGATGGCCACATAGCTGTCACTTACATCTTGAATCTCACACCTTCAATATTTCAGGAGAGCCAGGCTTGGTGAACTCCATCTTTCAATCTTGTGGTTGAAAGATCTTTTCATTGATATTGGCCAGTACATGATGGGCTCTGGAAGTGCCATTGCCAAATGTGTCCTTTTAATTTGGTGATGGTACTTAATACATCGAGAATATCTTGCTTCATTATCAATAGAAATGTTGTAAAATTTATAGTAATAAGATGAATTAAAAATTAAGATGTCTTACCATATGCAACATACAGTTGTATATGACAAAGACAATATTCATTTCAGGCAATTCTTTAAATACTTTAAATGTGTGCAATAGATTGCATCTGCTCTTAAATGCCAGCACAGCATGGATACTAAGATGCAAACAACAGAAAACAAATTAAAAAATTTGAACTCCCAGAATAATTTGCTATTGATAATTCTATGTACATTTTGTTAATTTTGATTTCCAACAGATTAGATACACAATACCAGGATACCAATATGAGTATTTTATTGCAGACTTTGACAAAATTTTGAGATTCAAATATAGTAATGACAATTTTATATAGTTATAAGACTTGAGGATGAAACTAATTATTGAACATTAAAATTATACTATTTTAAAACAAACCAGGAAAGACTATAGAATTGGATCATGCTATTAGAATAATGTCAAAAACATAGAAGAAGCTATTTTAATTTATTGATATTGTTTAATATACATGAACTTTACTGAAATAATTCGCAATGTTTTTGATTGTTCTGTTTGAATAATAATTTTGGAGCACACTTACAACTTTCCATTTTGGAAGAATATTATCATCTGTTGACAAAAAAAAATATAAAAAAAAATTTTGGAGTTATAAGTAGGAAAAAATGGAAATCTCGTGTAGAACAACTGTACAGATTTATAAACAGCAAAAAAAAATGATAAAGAATAATTTGTTTTATTAATTCATAAACAAAATTTTATACATTCTAACAATGTTAGAGGAATGTTTATATAATTAAATAGGCAAAATATAATATATTAAACTTGCTCACTTTGTTAAATTATAAATTTAAAAAATGTTGCATATTTTATTATAAAAAAATAATTAAATTTTATATAAGCCAAAATAAAATTGTTAAAAATTTACATTTAAAATATCTGCTATTATGAATACACCATTTTCAGGTTGTTGACTTTCATTCATTCAAGAGAATTAAGAATAACAATTAACAATTTCATGTATTTTAGCATTGTATTTTTTATATTAAGTTTTTACAAGTATCATTTAATTATATTTCTTGGATGCAAAATGTTAGTTTTTGTGCAACAATATTATTTTCTCTGATTCTTTTGAGTATACTCATAGTTGTGTAACCAATATATATTATTCATCCATAAAAAATTATCTGCTGTTAGAACTGTATATATATCATTCATTCTAATAAAATGATCTGTCTTGTTCAGTATGCAATTAAAGTATTTATATTTTCTTATAATGTCTTCTCTCTCTTTACATAATTAATTTTATTATTCCTGGTTTTTGTTGCACTTGTTTTTTTCTTTAACATGAGCAGTGAAAACAGGTATATGTTCCCAAGTTTGCAAGTTTTTTCAAATATGAATATTAATTGCAAAACATAAATACTAAATATTCAAAAATATGCTTTTCAAACAGCATATTGAGTTTATAATAGAAAGTTTGTCTGCAATGAAATCAAAAAACCAAAATGGCAACATGAGAAACAGAAATAGCACTCTTTCTGGCCACTATGGTTTACTAGCACATTATGTACATAACTTTCATTCCTAAATTGTGCTTTAGGTAGGTAGTTTGCTTGCATAAAACTTCTTAATTATCAATAATAATGAAGAATAAAAATTCTTTAACATTTACATAATATAAATTTCATTTATAATTTGTTTGATTGTAAAGGCTATGTTTTCATTTATATTGATGAATAAATCATTGTTTTATCATATAAACTATTAATTTTGATCTATATTTAATTACATTATGGTCAAATTTCATTGCTAAGAATTTAAAACATTTTAGAGCAATTAAGGAAACACACATTGCAGTTATGTGACATCATTTTATTAAGGCGAGCACTTTCGGCAATACGTTTCGTTGCCATCTTCAGGCCTTTCCCATAGACCATGTAAAAACATTTTTAACATGGTGTATGGGAAATTGATTTTTGGTTTGAGTTCTTCATAAATTCCAGGTACAAATTAATTCAAAGTCAGACTATCTGCATATCTTTAGTACACTTATTGTCAGCTTTATTTGAAGGAGAAAAAACATATGTTGGTTGGTTATTGCAATTTTGTTGTTGTGAAGGTTAAGGAGGCAAGATGATCTTGTCAAAAGATGATTTTGAAATTTCTTGAAGTACTATTGTCCATTTGATTTTTACAAATAGTAAGTGTATAAAGAATATATTACATTGCCAAAGTCCATTTTACAAGAATTCTAATAAAATTTTAATTCAGAATTGGACTTTGCATTATATAATATTTTTATTAGAGAAAATTATATATTTTATTATTAAAAGTTTATTCACAATTATTAACATTAACTGACAGCACTCTCAGGCAGTTTTGGGAAAACTTTGTTGTTTTTAGTTATTAAAACACTAATGTTTTTGGCTTTCTCAGCCATCTTCAGATTTCCATTCTAGAATACATTCGTTTTTAAATTTACCAGAACATCAGCATGCTTAACAATAATTCTAGGTTACATTGTAAAAATAAAAATAACTAAACATAACATACAGAAAAATAACTTAAAACGGATACATTAAAATAATTTACTAAAACTTCAGTCATGTGAAACTTGGAATATATGTCCAACAATAGTCTTTGTAAAATCTCAGACCATACTTTCCTCATGCTTCCACTATCTACTACTTCTCTTAATAGCATATAGCCATGGTACTGGTACCTCTTTAGAATCTCTGCTGTTGAGTATGTTTTCAAAATCATTTAAAAAAAAAAAAAAAAACTGAAAATAGCTTTGTAGAGCCAACAACATACTTCCATATTTTGTTAGACAATTTTCATTTAAATAAAGAATTTTGACATTTACAAATCTAAATATGTAAATGTCATATGATCAACAAAACAATACTCTAAATTAGTACCAACAGCAGAATTATATAATAGTATTCTATGAATGTAGACATGGTTAAGATTCAAAATCATCAAAATTAATAAAAAATGCAAATTAAATTCACAAACAGTTCTGTTTTATAAATAAATCCCTGAAGTAGTCCTAGTGAGAAAGACATAAAAATTGTATTATAATAAGATAATTTTCATATATAAAACTATTCATTATAATAAATTAGATGATTAGACTGATTAAAAAAGAAAAAAATTATATATTTTTCTAAATATTTTTATCATTTAACATAGTAATTTTTGCAATATGTAGCAAATAAGTTCTATGTGTACAGACTTAAGCATACAAATAAAATCAATGTCATATTAATAAAATGATTACACTTTTTACTTATTGTATATGTATTAGTATGTTGTTCCAAAAATATTGGAGCAAAGTTTTAAAACACTAGCTTTATAAAAAAACACTTACATGGATATAAAAAACACCAATTTTTAAAATCTACAATATAGTCAGAAAATTTTTCAATATAATTATCACACAATCAACAACACACACTTTCTTGAGTTCACAATAATTTTCCTTTATCTCAGCTTAAAATCACTGGTACTTGTCCTTGATATACAAACATAAATAGAATTGATAAGATATAAAAATAATAAATCAAATTGGCTAGAAATGAACAGACTAGCCTTTGATTCTCAGAAAGCAGCAAATATGAACTAGCTTACAATCTTTTACAAATACAGGTGTTTCCTGGCTTATATAAATAATTGCGATCAAAGTTATTTATGTAACATGAATTTTGCTAAGTTGGAAAAATAATTTTTTTTAACAAAAATTCTGAATTAAAAACTCATGGAACTAGATAGACTATAGTAATTGCATCTATATAGTATTATGGTGTCATATTGTTCTCTGATTGAAAGAGATGCAATACTTTGCATGGAAGGATATCGTACCAGTCATATGATACTTAAAATTAACAAACAATACAAAATATAAATCAAATAACATGAACTTTTAAATATTATAAACTAACATGTTTGCATTTGTTACTTACAAATACAGTAAATGTTTATGCTCTGTAACTGGAAAAGAAAAAAATTATGAAAAATATTTTATAAAAAGTCAAATTTTATTGAAGTTGAATATACATAAATTAGGAAATAACTGCATATTAAAATTATTTCATCTGTCTCAAAACATTCAAATTAAAATCATTCATCTTCAGAAAAGAAAATAACTTATTTACTGAATATCTCAATAAAATTAAGAATATTTGGAAAGATTATTTTAAATCTATTTTCCAAAGAGATATTAGTATTTTGATGAAATTTTTAAATCGGAATCTATCCATTTGAAGTAATTCCCAATTTCTAAAAGTAGTAGCATCATGATAAGAGGTTGTAAAAAAGGTAAATCACCTTCATTGATGAAGTTCTAAATGAGATTTGAAAAGATTGTAGATACAGGATAATCATATTCCTGACTAAATAAATCAAATTTTAGAATTTTATTGATTAATCCTGAAGAGAAAAAAATTGATTAAATAATTTCCATCTTTAAGGAAGGAAATAATATAGCAGTAAGCAGTTATTGCCCAACCAATCAATCATTTTATTATGCCAAGCATATAAAATTTTTATAAAGATATTATAAACTAGAATATTTGAATGATATAATGAGTTTCTTACACAATTTTTTGTTTTTAATATACAGTGATTTTAAAACATTGTGTAAAATTTTTTCAGGAAATGTTCATTAATAATTTCACAAAATAAATTTAATGTTTAATATTTTATCATTCTGAAAATAAATGATATTAACTACTTCATTTCTCAAAGGAGTATTTAGATTTAATACATTTCTCTGAGTGATTAGTTCTTTTTCAAACTATTTATTTATTAGACATGAAAATGTTAGTTATTTTCATAAAATATCAGCTCAAAATATCTGGAAAGATTATTGTTTTGTGTTCTTTATGATAAAAAAAACAAACTTGAATCCAAGCGATATGAAAAAATACATCAGATATTTCTAAATATGTTGTTTGTTTGTAACTCATTTTAAGGTACATTAATAACTAATAAAATATATGATGTACTATTGAGTTTATTTGGATGAAAATTTATTATTTAAAATATAACTATTATCTGCCAAAATGTAATTAATATAATAATGAAGTAATTAAAATTTCATTAAATTTGTTTCTTAATATCCTCAAATGAAATTATTATTCATTGTATTATGTATTCCAAAAATATCAATTTGACAAAATATTCTATTAGTTAAATATAAAATAAATGAGTAGCTATTTGATTTTGATATAAGAGGTGAAATATAAAAAACTGATTTTTTTATATTTTACTTTAAACAATTATTGTACTTAATGAAATTTTTAATACAGCATATTTTATTGATTTTATTCAATGATAATGTAAATTTTTAGAATTTGTAGATTAAAAAACAAAATCTTCACTTCATGTTTCTCTCCTTATATTTGTTAACTGATTTTTAATTTTGTCAACATACTGAAATAATATATCTTTTTCAAAGAAAAGACTATATAGAAAACTGCATATATAAATTTAAGCTTATTGGTGGCAGTAAAAAATTGAAGTCCTGTATAGTACTGCATATTTTTACCTGTTGTTTTATGTTGCATTTCTGAATATATGAGGAGAATTCACCTACCATCAAATCAATATGTTATATGAAGTAAATAAAGGGTCTCATTGTGTTAGTGTCATAATAGACTTTTGTTTGGTAGAATCCTTTTTATATGTCCTCTTACTATCTTATGTTCTTCTCATGTTTTTCTTCATTCTTCTGATAGATAAATCTATATGTATATCCCATTATCCTTTTCATTTGTTTGTCTTTCAAACAAAGAGGCAAAGAACATTTCCAAAGGAATCTTATAATATTGAAAAGAAATAGAATACAGTTTATTAGAAACATAGAAGTAGGAGATTTTTACTTCAAATTATATCGAAATATTGAGATGACAAGTTTATTCATCAATGTACATATTTAACAATCTACATCAATCACTTCTCATATAATTATATAGATTTTAACATTATCTGATTTCAAAAAATATTTTTAAGAATAATTAAGTCCAATATATCAACCATCTGTAATTACAATAGCTTGTTCTCCATTGAAAAATAATTCTTCAATTGCAAAGTTAGAAAACAGTGGACATCTTGAAATTTTTAGTGTATGATTTAAAATTGATTCTATATTTATCTTAAAGCAAACAACTGAGAAAACTTAATGTTTTAATAATAATCTCTGTTACATTTTTACTAATTATAAACAGGATGAAACTTAAAAAATTAATGAGAAACTATCTTTAAACAATGATATTAAAAATTTCTTTGTATTTATTATTCATATATAAAATACAAGATCCATTTCATAAATCAAATTTTATTAGAGATAGAAATACAAAATGGTTTTATGCAAAATTTCCCCCCCTCACTGTTTCTATTTAACAATTTTTTTTAGAAGAAATTAAAAATAAATCTTTTTCAAATTCTAAAGACACAATAGTCAATTGGATCCAAATCATCTTAAATATGCTAATAATATAGTATTAATAACAAGATGACCCAGCAAGATGATTACTTTTTCAATATCTATTGAGAATATATTGAGAAAAAGTAATCATCTAGCTGGAGAATTTTAATAATGAAAGTTCCAACTTTAATCTGGAATTCAATCTTACTAAAACTAAATCAATAAAGATTGAATAAAGAAGGGAAGTTTTAAATTTCATTCTCAGGTTGTTAATTAAACAATTCAGTAAGTTCTGCTATTATACCAGAAAAATAAATTAATTCTAAAGAAATCCAAAATTTTTGCCAAAATTTCTAATTATATTCATCTTTTCAAAAATTTTTTATCTAACAAGTAAAGGTCAACCAATGTCAAAAAAATCTTTATTAAAACCATATACTACTAAAAAGTATATTCCAGGATGAATTCAAAAATATAAATTTTATATACTCTTATCATTGTGCTTAAGTGGAGCAGTAAAAGCTGATGAAAATAGGGCATTAGGAGGAAATTTTAAATACATTATAATGGCTACAAATGAAATATTTAATAAATATTTTCATTTTTGGTTTATTAATGTGAAAGTAATTGACAATTTAAATTTCTGTAATAAATTATCTTCAATGAATAATAATGATAATTTAAAAAAATATATTAGAAACAGAATTTTTTTTTGCACCAGCTACACTTTACCATAGATAGTTGATTACAATTACTTTCTTCCATATCAAATTCACATGTGCCATTAGTTTTTTGAATGCAGTAATTATACTGTTTTTAAATCTGTTATTTGAATTAATGAAACGTGCCAATTTCCAGCTATGTCTATATGACAATTAGAAATGCAATGTTAATTGTAAATCATTAATATGCATTTGAAAATACTGAAGCAGTTTGATACAAATTTTGGTAATCTTGCAGTTTAGAGTCCTGACATTTACCACCTGAACAGTACTTTACAATCTTGTGTAGCATTGCTGGATTTTCTGTTTTAGAATTAAACTGTAGGGAATTTTTATTTTAAAAAATTTTATAAAAATATTATATAATTTCTCATTTTATAAAGTTATAAATCATATTGATAATATGATATATAACTTTATAAAATGAGAAATTAAATATATTGTTTATAAAATGATTTGATTATTTTAAATAAAAATTCTCAATATTTTAATTCTAAAACAGAAAATCCAGCAATGCTGCATAAGTTTGTAAAGTACTGCTCAGGTGAGTAAATGTCAGAGCCCTAAACTGAAAGATTACTCAAATTTTATTTAAGCTAATGAAATCACTTATATGCTGATCCATAATTTTTAATGTTCATAAGAAATATCTATCTACTCATAGCTCCTTGTTGGAGATAAAAGTCACCCATTCTCTCCTCCATGTGTTATAAGAGGTGACTAAAGAATTGTTTCTTTCTCTTTCCATTAGTGACCTGCCATATTTTTTCTGGTAGAATCCTTCTCACTTTCTTCGTGATTTGCTATATTCTTCTTACTTTGTCCTTCATTTTTCAAAAGGTTAAACCTATGCATGTGCTTTTTATTGTTTTCCACAAATGTAAATATCTAATTTGGATGTAATGGACTATGAGTACCTTTCTCTTCCATCAGCTTTCACTTCCTTTCATTCATTCAGAATATGATTTCAATTTGTAAAATTTTTATTCATTATTTTTGGATTTCTCTCAGGATATATTTTCAAGTAGTTTATGGTTTTAATAGATTTTTTTTTTTGTTTTATATTGGTTGATCTTATCTTATAAGAGCCAACTTTAAAAATTTATCCATCATGCAACTTTATAATTGTTATTTGGTTCTGAAATCATAATAAAATCACCCTTTTTAATCTGCTAATTTATTCATATTGTTGCAGTTATAAATTCTAATGCTATTGGTAAATCATTTACATTTGGAATGTTATATTTTTGTAGTAGTTTTAACCAAAAATTTGAGATATTAAATAATAAAACCAATTCTCTTAAATAATAAATTATTCAAATTTAACTGAAAATTTTAATGCTAAATAAATGAACCAATAAAAATGATATATCTTTACAATAATTTTAATAAATATTTAGATAGTATTATTTAATTTTTTTAACAAATTTTCTTATAATCTTAAGTTTGATATTTTAGTAATTAGTGTCCTTTTTATTTTATATTTATTTATCATCAAAATAAATTATGTTTGTTTAAAAATTATTATACTATATTTAAATTTTAATTAAAATATTTTTTATTTTGACATTTTTTATAATACATTATCTTTCTAGGTTACATCAACAGTTATAATTTATTCAAAAGAATGAAAATAATTGAAAAATCTAATAAAATTATCAGTAGCACTATTATTGGATTTATTTTTTTACCTCAAAGATTAAATGATTCTATTCAGTGCTAAATTTTTTCTAATAAATAAATTTATAAATTTACCTATTAGAAATTAAATGATTTCTAATGTTTATGTATGCTGCAATATGATATTGTTAAAAATAATTTCTAATTAATATAAATATTATCATCAATAACTTTGTACAAACTATATTTTGTAATTCTTTTCTGAATAATATCAAGATTAAAATTGCTAATTTTATTCATATATAACATTCCTTGTTTATAACTTAGTTTTACTGTATTTTGTATATGATTTCAATTGTATCTATCAAAACACACATCAAAATATTATAATAATGAAAAATGCATAAAATATAATAATTGGCACGAATGAATTATTTTAAATTTAGAAATTCTCTCTAACTTTTAATTTTGATTTATTTTAATTAATTTTAACAGATGATAGATAGTTTCTGACTTTATGAGTTAATTTATTTCTGAAGTGAGTTTGTAAAGTAAGAATTTATAAACCAAATTCAATTTCCCATAGACATAATATTAAAAACAAGTTCTGATCTTAACAATGAAATTTGACTGTAATGAAATTAAGTAAAGATCAAACAAATCAATAATTTATGATTAAACGATGATTTATTAATCTAAAAAATTAAAACACAGATTTTAAAATCAAGCAAATTATAATCATAAAAAATTATTCATGTCACATAAATGTTTAAAGAATTCTCATTCTTCATTATTCTTGATTGATAAGTAAATGAGCTCTTATACAACCAGAAATGAAAACTGTATATCTAATATGCAAGTAAAACCATAGCAGACAGACAGCATGTACTTGTTTCTCATATTGCCATTTTGAATTTGATTTCATAATAGACGACAGAGATTTTGCTATAAATCCAGTTATATTGTATTGTATAGTTATGTACATGGTTTTAAATATCTCTTTATGAATATTTAGAATTTATTTATTGCAATTAATGTTTATATTTTCAAGTTTTTGATATTTCATGTTTGAAAAAACTCTCAAGCCCAAAAACTCACTAAGCAGGAACTTGTAAACCAAGAACTATCTATAATTTTCATTTTATTTTAATTTATCTCTGAACTTAATATAGTGGTCATCTTTTAGCATTGGGATTAGATTCCTAAAATCACAACATTAACTGGAATGAGGTTAATTGAACCTCATTGATCTAGCATATAAATTTTTCAAGGAGTGGATTCTATATTTGTCTAGGTCCTCTGAATAGAAACTCAAAGCATTTGTATCAAGTTAATCTGGGTAAATATTCTATGTGTTATGTAGTTTAATTGATATATTGTTCATAGACAATATTATATACTTCAGATAATACTCATATAGGTTACCTTGTTTTTTATAATTATTGGTTTCCACCTCAGTTTCTCTGTTATGAAGAGAAATGTAGGGAGACAGGACTTTATTCCATTTTGCTATCTTAAACTTTTTAATTTTTTAATTAATTTATTTTTTGCTGGTGTCATAATAACGAAACAATGTTAAGTGAAGCAATGTTAAATGAGGACCTACACTCTGTATTAATAAAAATATTAAATGCTTATAAAAATTATGAAATATCAAATAGAATTTTATTAACTCATGAGATTAGATTAAAAATTTTCAAATATCTTTTCTGCCAATCTATAATAAAATATTGAGGAGAAAATAAAGAAATTATAATGGAAAATTTATTACTATATCATCATGTTATATATTGAAATTAATAATATATTAGACATTTTTCATATGTCATGTATATAATCTGAGCTTATTTCGTATTCTGTTCATTTTTAATTTCTATATTTCTTATTTTGTTTCAGAATCATTTTGGGAGTCTTAGATTATTGTCATAAATTTTTATTATGATAAGAATTTTTCAAACGAGATCTCATATATCAACTAAGAATATTGTTAATATTGAATTTTAAAGATTTATTAGAACTAATTATATTATAATTCTTAATAGATAAAAGCTATTTCTTTTAGAGAAATAAGAAAAACTTTTTAACAATAAATGTAATTGAAAACAAAACTATAATAAAATTGTTTAATATTATAGATGATAAAATGTAAATTAAATGCTGATATTTAAGAAACCCTATGTTCACAAAATTAAAAATAATAGGTAAAATAGTACACAGTAGTACTGTATGTCATGTTATTGTGCATCATTATACTCATTTTTTAAGGATTAACTTTTCGGTTAAATTTAAATGTCTTTTTTTTCTAACAGTTATTATTCATAAGTAGCAAAACTTTGAAAAAATCATTTTATTTGAATAATTTCTGTATAGTATTGTTGTTTGAAAATTAGTTGAACTATTGATGCATTCCAGGATTAATGATTCCTGTTTAGATCTTAATATAAAGAACTACTAAAATGTTTTTTATTACTTTATATTAATTTTTAACAGATTTTTGGCTAATAATGACTTTTCAGAAAATATTATTTATTAGCGATATATGATTCCTTCAAAGGACCACATCTCACTTTCAGAATATTTAATTATTGCAATCATATTTTCGATTTAGGATACTGTTTTAGTAATGCATCTTTGGAACTTGTCTCTTATTTTTTGCAATTTATATTTATTAATTCATGATTAATGGGTGCTATTATTCATATTTTGCCTAGAAAATTTATTTCATATTTTATTTAAAAAGTTTGTGAATTGTGATGATAGGCCAAATTCCACAATTTTTTGTCATTTATAGTGTTGTTTATCCACAGCTGAATTCATAATTAAAAAATTCCAATTAATTTCTAAATCGTCTGTTTTTATTCCATCAATATAATTACTTATGTTCAATTTTTAATAAACGATCCGTGATTTTAAACTTATATTGGTAGCAACTGTGAATCCCAAATGTTTTGATGAACTAAAAACTGAATTATCATTAAAATTTATATACTATACAATATTTTCATTTATGTTTAAATCATTTAAGCCAATCTAATAATTGAATCCTTCTATTTTAAAAATTAAAAATAAAAGAATTCGATTAATAAAACATTAAAAATATTTGGAGCAACTAGAATATCTTTAATCCCTGTGAATTTTCCTTTGAATTGTCATCATGCATCTGGCATATAGTGGATTTTGGAACTCTGGATCGCTCTTTAGATGGTTTATATACGTTTTTCAAAATTACATTTTGAAAATGTAATACATATAAAAATATATTTGTATTTTATTGTGGATATAAAACTTATTGACAATAATTAGAAAACGAACTTTAATATAATAATTTCTTAAACTAAAAATTCATCATAAAAATAAATAATAGCCTAATTCTTATTTAATAAATAAATATAGCTTTTATTTATTTATTATTATATAGCTTTTGTTTATTTATAAATACAGTACCGGTAGCTTTTATTGAGTTCGTTTTTCCAGGTAGAAGGCAATGCTCTACTAAACGGCCTCCAGCGGATCAAGTCATTCGTTCAACTTTTTATTCCAGTTACACTGTAGAAAATGCCGAATATTTTGACCTGTTATTCAAAAACATCAAATCTTTTATTCCGTGGTGATATTGTATACGAAATTCAAAAGAAAATCTTATTGAGGGTCGTGAACACATTTGTCAATAATTTCGCAGTCAAACTGCATAATTTTTAAATCTTTCCAGGCAATATTTTCTTATGGAAAATAAAGGATCAACTCTGACCGTATTAATCATTCACTTAGTATTTATCGAATGCAGGCAGCAATAAAATATAGAAAAGATGATGATACTAGCCAATATTTATTCTATATTCTTTAATTTAAAATAATTTGTAATATTTTTAGGGATCCAATTATTACTTTTATATCAGATTTTGGTTTCTATATTTAAAATATATCAAATGATAATTAAGCGTATAAACCTGTAAGTTATTTAATTTGTATTTAACTACTTATGCGTGTTTATTTTTATTTCAACTATACTCCATACTGCATCGCAAATAGCAATTTCTAATCACTTTGATAATTTTTAGTTTCCTATTGTATGTCCGATAAAGATTTAAACATATGTATTTTTAAATGTTTTTTTTTTTTTAATATATCATTTCTGAACAGTCCTGAAGTTTTGATTTAAAAAAAAAAAAAAAAGCATTTAGACTGTATTGTTCATTGTTAGGTTGTGTGTATGAACAGAATACAGTATAGGACAAAAAATTCTCTAAAATTAAAATTCAATAGATCAATTTTTCATCGCATATTATCTTACATTCAGTTTTGATCTGAAGTGGGTACTGAATGATTAGCTATATATTGCATACTGACAAAACATGTTAAAACGAAAGAATACATGATTAAAAAAAACTTTTAGATATCTTTGGAAATACTTTTTAAAAGACAAACAGCAAAAAATATAAAACAAAATGATATTTTATTATAGGCCCTATCACTTAATTTTTTTTTATATTAGATATTATGACAAATACAAATTAAAAAGCAATGCATCTTTTGGCACATTTATTGTTTTTGAAATTGTATTTATCATATCAAAATACCACTATTTAATAATCAGGCATTGATTTGGAAATGGCATTAAAAAATATTAAACTTCACATAGAAAACAATACTTACACCTGATAATCATTCAGGATCGATCTGGAGACTGTTCTATCATGCCAACTCAGGATGAAGTTTTGAAATGAACTGCCTCCATACATATATCAAACTAAACTAATCCAAATTTCATAAAATGTACCAATTACTTCAAAACCTATTTATGACGAAAATATAAATATCGGCGTAATCAAAAAATTTATGTTCACTGTAAACTGATACTAATAAGTCCGACAAATAATCTTTTCTATAAATATCTATTTTTATTTATTCGCAAAAAATTTCATCGCAATTCTCGTTAAACATTGAGAAAGTTATATTTAAATCCTGTTGGTCTTGTCTATAGGCTTTATGCTGTATATCAGTGGTCTTCAATTGTCAATTTAAGGAACCCTTATGAGTATAAAATTATTTCGCGGAACCCGGGATCATAAACAATAGAATATTCACAATATAGAATATTCACAATATAGATAGTACATATACAGAAAAACGTTTTAATATTCTTTTATTATATTATAATAAAAATTTAAAAAGTATTACAAAATAAAGTGAATATGTACAATCAAATTTTCAATTTTAATGACTGCGATGAACTTGCTTTGTTTTGCACAAAACTTTAAAGTCAGGTTCTATTGTCCTTATTTGTAAACGCATTTCATGACCAGCATCCAATTTATTTCTGTATTTTGTTCGTTCGGTCAATTCAAAATGCTTTATTTTTTTATTTTTATTATTTGCATCATTTTAATGAATATTTTATGTAACTTTATGGAACCCTTTAGGATATTTTGTGGACCCCAGGGTTCCGTCGAACACAGTTTGAATAGCACTGATATAAACCATTTTATTCTGTAGCTGTACCGAGAAATCGGCCTAGGCTGTCACTAATATAACATCGATTTGCCTTGTACTTTATAGCATAACCTTTTGTTGCAAGTTGTCTCACAAATAGGTTATTCTTCAGTTGTGGAACGTGTAGAATGTCTTGTATTACACTTTCGACTTTATCGTTATTTAGGGATAACATCACCTTTATATTGCCTTGAACCTTAGCTTACAGTTACCTTTGGTTTCGCATGCTTGATAAGTATCGTACATATCATTCGATGAACACATGTCATTGTTATTGCCAAAGAAACTTGGGATGTTCTTCAGACAGCCTTTGAAGACAAAGATTTGATGCGTAAGATACACTTAAGGAGACAATTACACACTACCACCTATAACACTTGCCAAAATATAGAAGATTACATAGCGAAAATGATGCAAACGGCCCAAAAACTAAACAATATAGAAGCCTACAGTCGACTATTGCGATTGTAGCTTCTATATTGTTCAGTGTGAAGCTATTATGGATGGTACGTAGACTCTGTGCTTGCACCAGAGTCTACGTACCATCCACAATAGGCTTTAACATCGTTTGTAACACACTATCGTTTTGTTGGGTAGACTGTTTTTCCGTTTTAATTCTATTCCTGCACTCACTGATTTTATGGCTCCCTTTTCCGCAATGGTAATACCGTCCTTGAAATTTTACCGACGTCGTAATTTTCACTTTCTCTTGATTACTTTATTGTTGCGATTTCGATTTTACTGTTAAGGCTGCTTCTGAATACGAGGTAGGTTGTGAGGATCTTCCGGCGTCCTCTTGCAACAATTTTAGTTTTACTAAGTCGGTTTTACTAAATCTTTGCCGCAATTTTCGAGTGGATCAAAGTCGTCGGTAGGATTTGACAACATTGTTATTGTCAAGTCTTGGTCATCGACTGTAACTTCTATACTGTTTAGTTTTTGGACCGTTTGCATCATTTTCGTTATGTAATCTTCCATATTTTGGCAGGTGTTATAGGTGGTAGTGTGTAATTGTCTCCTTAAGATACACTTAAGAAGACAATTACACATTACCACCTATA